>OFHS01001769.1:0-11463 GCA_900245855.1 Calvadosia cruxmelitensis
TGGCAAGGGCACTGCTTCGGTAAATAAGAAATCCGACCAAACCCTTTAAATTCGAAGTTGTTCTTTTTACGAGCGTTACAGTTAGGTTTCTTCTGAGCGCATATCTGAAATAGTTGATTGGCAATTTATTTCCTCACTGTTCTTAACTGTCAAATATGTCAAACTTAGCNGTCGTGTAATTCAAAGACCTATCCGGCATGAAACGTGCGACGCTCCGCTAGCAATCCGGTATCGTGTAATCCCCGCCTTAATTTGTATCGATTTCAAAGATCTATTGTAATCCATTGTTTTACTGATATTCAATAAAATATCAATTAAACAAATAGGATGTATAATACTGTATGCACCTGTGAAAGGAATTCCAGTATAGTTGTGGAAGGACGAAAAGACGAAGATGAAGGCGATTACATTCCCCATATATATAATGGAGAGACAAGTTGCTGGTTCCACGACAGGGAGAGATGGCAGAGTTCCAAGTAGTACATATGGTCGTTGGTGCCAGAGCTCTATGTCGTAAGACACAGCGTAGATAACAGGACAGACAGAGTTGTTGATACGACGAAGTACAGACGGCAAAGAGGGTGATTACAGGAAGACACGGCTACATATTCTTACAATTACGTGACTACACAATGACGACATCAAGTTCACACAGACCGCGTGTCAGCCACTACATATTACAGAATGCAAATTCAGCACAGTTCAGTACTTCTCAATGATATACTGTAGTAGCTTACATAACATAAACTTATGATCTACAGAACAATATTTTACTGGAAATGTCATTCAAATCGATTTCTCCAAGTTTTACTTAGATTATAAAGCAGAATTTTGTCTGTAATTCTATTTTCCCCTTTGTACGAACTAAAGTACAGCCAAGATCGATGCTATATTGCTATGTACAGCTTTGCATTCATTTCTTGTTATTTGTTTATTCCGTGCAGGTTGCCGGTGCAGTGAGAGATGCTACGGCAAGATCCCTGGTGATCATCGATGAATTTGGCAAGGGCACTGCTTCGGTAAATAAGAAATCCGACCAAACCCTTTAAATTCGAAGTTGTTCTTTNAAAAAAGAGATTAGACAGGAGCGTACATGAAGTCATATGTGTATTTGTGCTACACCCTGGTCCGTAGACAGGGAGAGATTGTATAGGGATTCATATGTCCGTTGTAGCCAGATATCTAGGCCTAGGACCAGGCTGAACAGCGATCACGGCGAGAGAGAGAGAGCGAATTACAAGTGACAGTAGTTATTATACATACGATTTTACAAGCGCAGGGAGACTAGGCTGGAGCAGGAAGATATGAACTATGACGTAATACAATTATATCAATATCAACTCTAACCCAGGCGTCTGATAAATCCCCGAATCCCAAAATGCACCTGGAGTTCCCACCTTTGCGTGACTACTTACCATAATAAATTTTCTGCCCTTTTAGACGGATGGCATAGCACTGTTGACGTCAGTCTTACTTCATTGGCTGTTGCCTGGTGATGGATTATCTGTCTGTCCTCACGTTCTTGTTTCGACGCATTTTCACGGATTGGTCCAGCAGAATCTTTTACCGGAGTCACCACGAGTTCAGTTTCAAGTAAGGAAGTTGTGAAAACACTGTCTTAAACGACCGCCTATGTGAAGAGACCACATTGACTGGTCTCTTGGGTGTTGGTCGCTTAAGACAGGTTTCACAGTAGAATAGGATATTGGATGATATACAGTAATTACTATAACGCTCAAGGTGATTAAATATTATTTTTCCAGTGTAATGTTCTCATTAAGCAACCAAACGACAAAGGATTACCAAGATTTATAAGGAATAGCAACAGCATAATTATATTTCTGAGGCATGTGTATTCCACGACCACCTCTCAGAACCAGCACCAAGATAAAACAGAAAGTCTGGTGACTAGTGACGTCATGTCGGGTACTGACGTCACTGGTCTACAATAATACATAGCATTACTAAATAAAACTACAGCAAACACACTTTAAAAAGTAATTTCTCAGAAAAAAGTGATGCAATAAAGCCCATGTATCGTCAAATTGTAGGCTGATATTTTACAACGTTTAATTACAGTTCTATCAGTGATAAGCCATATAATTTTGAACAGAGATGATGATGTGGTCGACTTACTACTCCATGGGGGAAGGAGAATTACCCAGGAGTTGCACAAAATTCAAAGTGTCAATTGGCTATCAATGCAACCCGTAGTCTGTGGCATTACAGTGTAATTCTCTGCTGTATGACACGAACACTACCAAAATACTGTACATCAATGACGCAGATAAAGGCACCAAGCGCAACGCTGATTCGTTGTTATTTCTCATAGAAATTAGCTTTTTTCTGCGTATATTTGCTATCGTTTTAATTTTGTAGACAGCAGCCTTATCCTGTTTGAAATTAGAATAACTGATTTATCCACAAATGCTAAGATCGGTGTGTATTTTTATATTACAGACGATGGAAGTTATGCAAGACGATGGTGATCTTGTTTTCCTCTACAAGCTAACCAATGGTCACTCGTCATGCAGCTATGCTTGCCACGTTGCTAAAGAGGCTGGCGTTCCATCGGATATCATTGCAAGAGGGATCGAGGTAAATAAGTGAGCAAGCAATTAATGGATAGAGAAGTCCAGCAGGGAGGAGTTCATCGTCAACATCAGCTTGGCAATCCAGTGAGGAAATGCGAAAAGTGTCCTAGGCAAATTTACCCACGCACATAGCGTTTTATGAATAGATAAATAGATAGATTTTAGACAAGATTCTGTAACAATTTTTAATCAATTAGATGAGGCAACTTAAGCTTGCATCTACCATATAGACGTATGCTCAAATTTAAGGTACCATCACAAATTGTTTTCTGGAGGCAAACAATTTAATGTTGTCAATACATTGCATAGTGGTTGCTAGCTGTTTACAATTTCATAGATACGTCGCGAGTATAATGTTGTCCCTTTTAAATTTTCTCGTTATTATAATGTGAAATATTTAACCACTACGAAATTAAATTTCTAATTTTTAGGTATCTCAATTACTGCGCAATTGCAAACCAGTTGACAAAGTTGTGTCTCCTTCGTTAGCCCTTCAAAACCAAAGGTAACAAACCAAAATGAAGTGTCAGACATTTTGCTGTTTTTACATGTGGGAAATACTTGAATTTTATATATGCCATGACTTTATTCTCAATTTAGGTTTGACGAAGTCGTTTCTGAATTTCTCGAAATGGATATCGATCGATCAGATTGCTATGGTTTTCTCAATGAACGAGTCATGCCGTTGGCAAATACTGGATCAGCCTGATGAAGAAGGAAGGCAGAGAAGAAAATTACAAGGCTTCCAAGCATGTTTAAGAAGACTATTCTTAAAGACGCTTATAACATCGTATGAACTTATAGAGCCCTCACTACATGACAAGACTCTCCGTAAAAGCAGATATTATAAACCGCTAAGTATACTGTTTTAAACATGTTATAATAAGTTATTAATTTCTACATCATATACTGCATTATAAATAATAACAATGTAAAGGTAGGCAGTGGATCACAGTTCTGCTATAGTTCATCCTGTGTTGTGATGTGCGATTGGATGTTTGGATGTTCCGCTTTGCTTGTGCACATGTGTACGCCATTCGCTTGCAACACGTCACGACAACGAATCGGTTGTATTGGTCCAGCTGCTTTAGGCGCAACGTGTGACGATCCTGGAACAAGAAATGTTGGTAGATAACATCGAATTGCTTCCTTCCACACATCGTTTTATTTTAAATCCTTGAATTCTCGTATATTGTGCAAGCACCGTCAACTCCACATGATTTGGCGAAGGGTTCTTTCCTGGTTTGCTTTCCTCGTTTTTGTAAAGACAGGAGTATTGTCAAAGGAAACAGAGAAAGAAGCGATAGACAAACCCGTCAAATTCACAGCCTCCAATCACCATGCATTACTCTTGACATCAGATCCATGGATTCTCGCATTTATTAAAAGTTATAGCGGCCAAGATGAGAAAGATCTGGTGTCGTTAGCCAAAAGTTTAGCAGGTGGAGTGCGTATTGGATTTGTTGACATGAAAGATCCTCATTCAGAAGAGCTCTTGAAAGCCAAGGTAAGCTCGAGAGCATGGATGCATCCAACATAAAGAAAAACTAGCTTGTTACAATTTCAAACTTCTCCAAAGAGTAAAGAGTAATTAAGCATGGCAGTCCAACGATACAACGCAGCGGGTGTTTTAGGCACCATTTATTCAAGAGGCTTGATGGACGAGACTCTTAATTTGTAAATACAGTCAACTCCGCCAATAACGGCTCCGCCATTACCGGAATTTCGTCAATAGCGGTGAATTTTGAAATCCCAATGATTGTTACAGTCTGCCTTTGCTAAATATATTCGCCAATACCGGTGTCGCCAATAACGGTTTTTCGTCAATTTCGGTTTTTCATTCTGGCCCCAGAAGACAGCTAATTCGCAGTTATCGGTTTTTGAGTTCCTCCAAATCAGTTTGTATGACATTGATTCAGTTTCAAGGTCATAAACGCGTATTCTGTCATCTCATTGTACTTGAACAGCCATGCTTCTGTTGCAGAAAGCAGCCATGCTTCTGTTGTAGAAAGCAGCAGAATGAGGCTGATGGCTTTACAGGGCGATATTGAGTCCGTGGCTCATTCATATCTCCGACATCGTAACTAACAATTGCACAATAATTATCTGTAATGTGTTACCTGATTCCTGCTGATATAGGTTATGATAAACAAGGATTACGTCATTTTCATTGTTTTGTCTATACCGGATTTCGCCAATAACGGTTAAATGGACGGTCCCCAGCGCACCGTTATTGGCGGAGTTGACTGTTGTCAGGTCAGGTTCTTTTTAATTAATTTTTGTTATCTCTTATTAATAAATATGTTAAGTAGCAAGTATTATAAATATTTCTAGAGTAATTTTATACTGTACTTCTCAATCGCATGGAAATTAATTATACTGTATTATAAATTTTACCAGAATTACTTTTGTAAGTTATCTGTTTATCTTCTGAACTACTCTATTAATCCAAATAACTAATAATTATTCTTAAATCAAAGTAGATTTACAATCATTAATTAAAGAACTCAAATTCATGTGATATTACACGAAAATTGTAACACGTTATTGTTTCGTTAATTGGGCAAGATAACAGTTTCGGTACTCAAAACTGCAACACGTTACCCCTAAATTCCCAACATCGCAAAATGGTAATTGCGTTTCTATAGCTTATTTGTGACAGTTATAAAAAGTGGTTGTAAATGTATTCTTTTGTTCAGGATATCCACGCACCTGAGATCCATGTATATAAATATGGTATAAAGAATGAATTGCCGGTAAAGGTCTTCACTTTGAAAAAGGCCGTCGAAGTTGCAGAAGACAGTTTTCCAGATCGTTTCACTGCAATCAACGAACGAGCTCTTCTGCTATATTACAAACAGCAAATGGAAGATAGCGATCCACAGAAGTTCCCCATAATCTGGTTCACTGGTGAGCAAGAAATTAATGTTTTCTGTAGTGAGCTGGCGATGTTTGTCAATTCATTTGTGGCGGTCTCATGAAGCATTTACGACAGCACTCAGGCCGGCAATCAGCACCCCTGCCAATCACCATAAATATCTATATTATTATTTATCTTATATTTCGTAACTTCATTCTCTCGCAATCTGTACTTTCGAGCCTTCGGACGGGCTGGCTATCCTCCGTCATATCTGCCACATTTATACAGTGTTCGTCAGCAACGAAGTATTTTTACTTCGTTACTAAAAATCACGCATTTTGGAGTAACGAAGTACTTTTTCAAGGCAGTACTTTTTACTTATAACGAAGTAATTTCCAGATCAAAATATTTACTAAATGCTTCGTTACTTTCGATATCAAAAGAAAAATACTTTTGCTTTCATTCGCAACTGATTGAAGAAGCGGCAGCGATCTCCGTCGCACTACTGTTTGTTTAGATACGCATGCGTATCAACCAACGGTTCCTATAATTATGTAAAGGAGAATATAGATTACCCTGAAACAGACCTACTACACTTCAGAAATGACATGCTACTCTTGAAAACAAAGTTTATTCTTCCTACAGAAAGTTACGGTGCTTCTATTGAGAATCGTAACAATAAAAAACTGAAAAATACGCTAGATTTTATATCATTAAACGCTTGTCTGTCGCTTAGATTTACTAATCTTAAGATCGTTCTATTTTCATTTCAGATAATAAGCATGTTCCTGGCTTCCTTCGCTCTTCGGCTTTGATGCTAGATGAAATCTTCTCGTTTGCGAAATTCATGCATCCAACGGAAGAAACGATGGCATCATTTGAAATCACAACCGTTCCAAAACTGTTGACTTTGAATCATTTAAACAGGGAAACTGGTGAATTCCAAGTGATTGTTTACGATGAACGGCAATACGGCAAACTCAACGCAACGGGAGTATTACATTATCTAATATCTGTCATCAGCGAAATCGGTGAAAGCAGACACAAAACAATCTTGAAAAGACTTCTGTCGGGTGAACGGACTGATGGTAAGCTGAGCTATAAACAATTGAAGGCCATAATTAATTAATTAATTGCCGATACAGTGAAACCTGTATTAGTAGCCACCTCTATAGAGCGGTCACCTGTGTATAAAGGCCATTCTACATAACCCAAAATGACACTTTCTATAGAAATCAACCTGGACAGAAAGGCCACCTGTCTATAAAGGTCATTTTTCTAATGTCCCAGAGGTGACCGTTATAGACAGGTTTCACTGTATATTAATTTATGCCACAATGTAGTAAGAGTTATGTGTATATAGCCTGCTACATGTGAATTCTTTTCTTCGACTTTTGTTGATAAAAGACACATACATACATGAATAGACCTACGTTTTCACAAGTTACCATTATGGGACAGACCAACCATAATGAATTTTGGGGCATGTTGATTCCCTGAAGTAGCGAAGAGACTGGATTTCTGACGCCACAATATTAACGGGAATTATATGTTTTTAGGAAAGTTGCACAGCTTTAAGAAATCTGCATCAGTATCTAACCCAGCTTTCTCCATATTCTAAAATCAGAGATATAAACCATAATGCTTTGCATTTTCCAAAATGGTAGTTTGTGAAAATGGTCAATTGGTGTCCGTTAATTATAGTACAATGTTAATACCTTTCAGAAACCAATAATTTCTCGTTCGTCGATGTTTTGAACTCAGAAAATCAGATTTCAATTTAATTCTGTATAGTAATGAAGCGAAGACATCCAATTGCGGTGAAAAGACCGTGTTCCTTGCGACGACAAGGCATTTTTCCGTTCGTGGGCCGTGAGGCATTTATTTCTAGCCAATTTTTTGTCTCATGAACATTAATTTCTTTCGAAACACTTAGGATGCTACAGTATTACGGGAAAGAACCAGTATTGTGTTTCAGATTATAGAAATTGCTGCATATGTTTCGTTTCAGCGAACGATGTGATGGAATTGGACAGGAAAGGAGTTCTCCCGGTCAATATGTTGAACCTCCGTGTCGCCTGTGCTGATAGCATGGTTGGAATTTGCGTGTTTGTGTTTCTTGATGGAAAAGACAAGAATGATATCGAATTCTGGAAAGTTAATCTAAATAGAATAAGGAAATCGGACATTCTCAAGGTACGTTTTAGTTTAGAACAATATACAGTACAATATATGAATTTTACAATTATGTGATCCGAGCATGAACCTAAAAATTACGGTGAATTGCTATTTAAATTATTAATTTACTTTTATCTTACTTACACGAATCATTAGTGACCTATTGCACGAGAAAAAATCTATAAACAGGAATACTGTGAAGTATAAGGCATACAGTAGACTATTTAAAGCCAAACCTGCCCTAAGCGATCACGGAAGGGAACAATGAAATCGGTCGCCTAACAGAGGTGATCGCTTATGCCGGCAAGTTGTATTGTTTGAAATCTATGTAAGGTAGTTTCTTGAGACATATTTTCGCTAAGCAGGTGGTGACGACGATGATTTAGACGTTTTACGATAATTCGTTTCAAACAAGACAAAAACGGTAGAAATTACTTTAATTTAATTTTATTATCGAACTAGTTATCAAATGTGGCTATGATAAGATCTGCAAACTGTTCAAACAACAATTCCCTGCCTTCCCCCAAACACTGCACTTGGTTTTTATAAATTGAATAACATCTTTTTGCCTTTTAGTTCCATCATATTCGTTACCTTTGGGTAAATTCGACCTGCCATCGTCCATTTGTAAAACACTTCGGTGTCAAAGCAAAGAAGTTACCACAAATCGTAGCAGTGAAAAGGGACGCCAACAAATTTGCAGAATTGAAAGGCTCTCATTCGTATGACAAGATACGGAATTTCATATTGAGTATTCTGGATGGCACGGCAAAAATGAAAGACATCGGCCGTTTTCCATCTGTTGATGATGACTGTCGTGAGAAAAAGAAGACTGGGAAGCCATGCAAAGGACAGAAATGCGCAAAGAAAAAAACTCACAAGTATGATGATCATTGTTTTGTTTGAATACAGTACATTAAAACCTGTCTTTAACGGTCACCTTTGGGACCTGAGGAAAATGACCTTTATAGACAGGTGGCCTTTCTGTCTAGGTTGATTTCTATAGCAAGTGTCATTTTAGGGTTATAGAGAGTGACTTTTATACACAGGTGACTGCTCTATAGAGGTGGCCGCTAATACAGGTTTGACTGTACGTATTATATCTAGACAAGGGCGCACGGGCTTGATTCGAAATAAAATTTAGTTTTAGAAGTTATCCACGGAGCAAACATGGTGAACCATAAACTTAACCTTCGATTTAAGCGAATTCGCAATATGCATTTGATTGCAATCGTTAGGGGCGATACCAGCGGGGCATAAAAGGGGCTTAATGTCCAATGGTTTGTCTATAAGCACATTAAGTACAACGAATTTAAGGGTTGGTTGTACTTTGGAGGTCGAACCGGATATGCTTGATTGGCAAGCAAACATCCTAGCCGTTAAACCATACACGCTACAGCCCCTGTTGGGACACTTAATCTTTCCTGATGCAGGAATACGTAGCTCCTGCATAATAAAAATACCTGCCCCATTTCTAAATCACTGCAGAAGATTTAGCATCAGTGCCAACTATCCCGTGAGCATTTCATCAGTCGTGGGATTTCATTATCTGTATTTTGCTTGTCTTACACAGGAGCACTGGTCCATCGTTAAGTCGACAAGAGCTGTAGTGTATTCTTGGAACCATTTTTACCATGCAATTTTCCGCTGTGGTACGTTGGCGTTGGCACGAAGCAATTCCTTGTAGATTCGAGAGAACTGACCAAGAAAGACATTTCATCGCAGCAAAAGACACAACCCAGAGAATTGATGAGCGAAATCATTACATCTCTTGTTATGCTGCAAATGTGTTAATTATTTAAAAGAATAATTACGCGTGTTTTGTTTTGGTCAATCTAATTTGCAGGGTGTCATAATCGATGTTGTTCTAGTGTAAGCTGCAGAGCTGAAAAGGTGGGAATAATTTTGGTCGACTTTAGCTGAGGTATTTTCAACAGGAGTATTTCATATTCAATAAAACATGCCACCAATGTCACTTAAAAGAACCGTTGGCATAAAACTATCACGAATCCCCTACAGCAATCGCTCGCAACTATTGCAGATCATCATCAAATATATTACGAAAGGGTCTGACCTAACGAACTAAAAAGTTGTCTATCTGGGCCATCCGTAGAACAGTTATGGCAAAAGTTTGTTCGCGATCGCTACAGACGCGTATCAAGGATAAATTGCACTGGAAATCTGACTGCTCATTCTCCTGCTGGCCAATGGGAGTAGTATCAAAAACAACTACAGTCAAACCAGTATTAGCGGCCACCTCTATAGAGCAGCTACCAGTGTCTAGAGGCCACTCTTCGTAACCCCAAAATGACGCTTTCTATAGAAATCAACCTGGATAGAAAGGCCACCTGTCTATAAAGGTCAATTCCCTTAGGTACCAAAGGTGACCATTATAGACAAGTTTCACTGTACAATATATCTGTTGGTAACAGTTAGTCCGTTTACGTAACTGCTCCACAAAACAAGTTATAAAGGAGCTCATGTATTTCTAAAGCCGCTTTCAACGTTTCCTGAAAACTACCAGATAAAGCAACACTCGGCCAAGACAAAGAAATTCGTTGGAAATTTAGATTGGCACTTACGGGGATTGTACGATACGGTCGCAATAGACAGGTGGTCGTTGTATAGAGGTTTCATATGAACAACACAGAAGAGAGAAAAAGAGATGAACACACAACTCAAGCCCTTTTATCTCGAAATTGATTTTGTAATATCAAATCATCACACCTTAATTAAAAACTAACAATTGTCATGTAAATTAAATTAACATTGGCTATCCTACAACGTGACCTATCGATAAAGAATCTAACTGTCTCTAATGCCATTTGCAGTACAAATCCTGGAATAAGGCCTGCTTAGACGGGCGAGCGATACCACAAGGCTGGTTGTAAACCGATTTAGAAGGACAGTACTCTCTATTCACGGACGCTGAGTAGCAAACCTAACGCGTTCAAGTCAAATGTAACAAGCAATTTCCTCTTGGCGGAGGAACACAGTTCTTAGAGATTTGAATAATTATAGATAACTTAAGAGCAGATTGTAGTCTTATTCTTTGATTCGTTCTTGCAACGGGTTCTTGTACAACCACCGTTCTCCAGACTCATAAAACATCTGCAACGAAATGCAATCAAATAAATAAAACTCGACAACAATCTGTGAGATCAGAGAGCTTTTTGTTTATCAAAATCGTAAATTACTCACCCGATTCACCCATTTCGTGTCGGTCTCTTTCCTCTCTCGCGCGTCTGCTCGTTGTTTCTCTTCCAGCTGAAATCAATCAACCAATCAATCAATCAATCAATCAATCAATCAATCAATCAATCAATCAATCAATCAATCAATCAATCAATCAATCAATCAATCAATCAATCAATCAATCAATCAATCAATCAATCAATCAATCAATCAATCAACTTGCTACTTTCTACATCCAATGTTGACGTAACTAGCAACTATTTAAAAGTAACTAGACCAACCCTGTCAGCAAGGATCTTACGGAGCTAGTTGTAACTTTAAGCGTGGACTTGAAGACAAGGGCTAAAGGGTTACCTTGTGTTTTGCTGCTGTCGCGTCGTCGATTCTGTTATCGATTAAACTGCGCGTCACATCTTGCCACATACTGAAAGAAATCACGACAAGCTAACAATGGGAAAGAAAGTTCACGATATACCGTAATTGCTACGACCATTTACTGAACATGGCAGCAGGCAGATTACAAAGCTCAAGAAATGAAACAACCAACAAAGGCAAACATTCGAATACTGACCATGCCGAAAAAAATGGATTGCAGTATTGTACATTATGATTGTGTGCGGGAGGACAGAAGGGGGG
>OFHS01001769.1:11488-25160 GCA_900245855.1 Calvadosia cruxmelitensis
GGTACCATTGAGATTGGTACCGCGCCTGTCAAGTGTCAATGGATGTGACGGACAGAGGGCAATAAGAAGCACCACAAAGGTTTGTTAAGACTCACCGTCTCGACTCGTATTCTTTTTGCTTGTCGATGGCACGAACGCGTTTCTTGACCGTCGGCATGTTGAAAGTGTCAACGAAGACCAATGGATCCTACGCAAACAACAACAACAACAACAACAACATCCATCAGTAAAGACAATCGGAGGCTCCTTTGCCAATTTCCACAACGGAAAACGTTATGGCCTCGACAAGGAACCCTTGGTGGAGTGTGTTCTTGGACTCAAGTCAACAATAGCGCACCGCAGGAACAGTTTAACTAACGGCGTTGTTCCGTCACCTTCTCTCCGGGTCGTGTCGAGTACATAACGCCATTCCATTCTCCGTGGACAGAGATAATAGCCTTCCTTTCATCGGGTGCACTAGCAAAAGCGACAGAAATAACAAAATAAAAAATAGATATAAAACAGTAAAGACACGGACAAAGCTGACAGTCTACAGAAAGCAAGCAGAAGGTGTAAATGAACGCCATCTTCTTCCGTGAATTTTGCACCAAATTTCAAGTCTCGAATCAAGATCTAAAATCGGTACAGATTGGATGATAATGCCTAAGTACGCTTTCGATCAATTTCGTATACGTAAAGACGCCCCGGGTTAATCGTTAGTACTTACAACACTTCGGCCGTCATTCGATGTTTCTTTCCGCCATAGAACGGCTGCAAGGGAATGAAAAAGTAGAATTATGACATTTGCTATCACGAAATCAATTATAACACAACAGATTCATGCTACCGAGGAATATAGAGGCAGAGGCATTTTTGGGATAAACTGTGGAGGTACGTAAGGGAAGGAAGTTTATATTTGATCCACCACCCTCGTGAAAAGCGCTGGCTCCCTTGTCTGAGTCCTGTAAGCCTAGATGAAGGGGTGAAGCTCTACAACTGCTAGGCGTACCTTGGTGTGGAAGTCGATTTTGGCCGAGTAGCCCGTCTTGGCGCATGTGATTTCTGTCTGACCACCCATCTCGATCCACGGCACAGTCAAAATCGATCTGAAAGAAAACAAAAATATCGAATGAAAGAACGAACACTCAACACGAAATATTACGAATGCTCGCAATATGCTGTTCCTACAACAGTCTTCTGTTGCGCTTGCGAAAGTGAACACTCAAAATAAACACTGCGAAGTTAACGACATTGAATCAGAAGTCAGGCTCATGACAATTAGGAGTTGGACTAGCATGCGATTACCACACAGCTATATTTGGCTAATTGGAAACACAATAGAAACATGTAATTTGATCCGGACTAAATTAACACCCAAAAGAGCAAATAGACTTTCACAAAAACTTTACTTTAAACAGAAGCTATTTTTCTAAGTAGCTAAATAGTCACTGGGTACGTTAGCATAGTTTCAGTAAATTAACATTCGAATTAGTCTCCCTTCAATGTGACTACATTAGATTTACCTCTATGAGGCGACCACCTGTGCTAGAAAGCCATTTTTGATTGTCATCTATAGTGGTTCTCTTAGACAGGTCTCCCAGGTATTCCTTTGTATGTCCATGAAGTGTACGTTACAAACGATAAAACGTTATAATTAGAAGTCCCACAGGGAAACCAGGAGTACACGACGTTGTAAGAGACAATTCGTTATACAACGTCACTTTAAGTGTGTGAGATGTTGACTCACGGTTACTATGGTAACCCAAGAGTCCATGCTGTATGATTTGGCGCTGATTACGTATAATTATTATAATTGTATTCACATGACGGATTGATTTTTCTTCATATTATTTGGTAAATTTTGACCAGGATCACGCTAGCTTTCTTTGTATATGACGATCACAATTGCAGACTCGTATGCTTTCAATCATAATTTAATTGAATTTTGAGTTATATAGCATTTTCTATTGTACATCGAATCGTCTCAGCTGTCAATCATAAATTGGTAACCATGGTAATCATATCATTCGTATATTCCTGTCTTCGTATGGATTTGTCGCACCAATGCCTCAAAAATTGTCAGCTTACCGTCCGTAGCCATTGGGAAAGGTCATCACATATTCTTCGTCCCATTCCTTGACGTAGCAATTACCTGTTTAGGATAAAACAATTCAGCATTATTACATTGAAGCTACACAGTTTGCAGTTGTCATGCTAGACCTCCATCCACTGTGGGCCTTACTTGAATTAACGCCAAAGCGACCAAGCAAATATGTGCTTATAGAAAAATGACTTCTTTCCTGAAGCAACCGTAACATTGAAGTTCGGAGCAAGAGCTTCTCTTTCCTGTTTAAATCACTTCTGGTGCTCATCTCCTAACTTAGGCCCTTGAGCCAAATGTAGGCTGCGTCTCTGAATCAGCGCCGAGGAGGAGAAGGGGCAGCTGTGTCTGTTTAACCAGTCTCTTGTCTGCCGGGGTCATATTCATAGACTGGGGCTCAAGTGTAGTCCAGGGCTAAATCTCAACTCCCATATGTACAGTTTAGTAGTTTAGTACATACTCAATGTTTAGTCTGAGACTATGCTTTAGCCCCGGTCCATGAATAAGGCTCCTGTTGTCTCTCATCCTGACACCTTTTCTAACATTATCATAGAAATTGATAAGGCCAGTTTGCAAAATTGCTTTAAGGCAGAACCCATTGGAATAGCATTGTATACTTCACGGCCATTTGTAAATTGTTATGTTGTTTTGTTTTGATGTCAACAACTTGCCTTGGCCGACCATGTGCACGCCAATGGAAAGACCAAGAAACTTTGATTTTGTCCAAATGTGAGCATTGAACGAGACGTTCTTATCAACACACTCTGCATATAACGCAGAAACTGAAAGAAAGAACAGCAAATATCAAACTAGAGCGATCAAAGAACGCACGTGCTAACAACGGCAGCTCCATGTGACAAGAGCTTCAAATGACCAAATGAGATAGAAAAACTTACTTGGTGGATGATGAGAGACTTGTTCGGCAACAAATACCACGTCACACGTTTTCGCCCAAGGAAGAGGGCCATCGTCATGAGTTGATTTCTGTAAAGAGATTGAGCTCAGTCAACAACACAACTCATACCACAACATGTCATTAATTAGCAAGATAACAAGGGATGTGTCACGAGAGATTGCACGCAAGGATTTATGGCCATACCTCAACACTCGCAGTTGATGCGTACTCTGGTAGCTGATAAAGACATTCAAAGATCTCGCCAAGGATTGGGTTGTATGGTTTCTTCGCAACTGATCCCTACAAAGAAATGTAACCAAAATATCACCACAGAGCTATTTGACATACTTGATTCAAGCGACCACCTGTGTTAGAAGACCACCATCAAGTGACCATTAAAGACTAAAACAAAATCCACCTGTCCAAAGTGACCGCCTGTATAGAGAAACCACTTCTCACTGGTCATCCTCACCATTCATCATTTTCCTATATTTCCTAGATGAATCTTACAAATCTTGCATCATATAACTTTTAAGAAATGAACGTACATACATGCTAAAGAGATTTATGATAAGAAAACTGCTATAATTACAAATGTAGGTATCCTTATTTAAAAGCCATAACACTAATTTAAAAGAGACCCGCATTTTAGCAATAAATAAATAAATAACTTAATTTCCTAGGTAAGTGCTGATCAACACTTTAAAAGATTCGAATGACCCAACAATTTCAGATGGTCCCTTGGGTAGTCACGAAAGACAGGTTTGCCTTTGTTGAATGGGTGCAGACAGTTAAACAAATCAACTGCTGCAGAACACAAAATTGATGGATCAAACAGACTTATAGTGGGTTATGAAGAGTGGTCTTTATATACAGGTGGCTGCTAATACAGGTTTGACTGTATTTTCAAGTCTAAACTACATAATGGCCCATCTCTGGATTTAAACCTTCTGTCTCGTCAGATCAGTCAATACGATATTAGAAATAATTTAATATGGCAAAACGAGGAATAGGTTGTGATACCTTGCGTCCGGCATGAAATGATGACAGGTACCAACGTAACACTTGAATCATGCGCTCTTCGGCAGACTGAAGGTCAGGAATGCTGTCAGAGGCAAAGACAAAGTGTCTTACAAACTACAGTGCAATGTGGACAATGCCAGTACATATAATATGCCATCATGTATCAGTGAGAATGCACAGAAAACAAGATGCTAAACAGAACACTTCGCGCGTAACAGTGCATTTCATTTCTATGCCAGAATTTAATATTTCCCAAGTTTAACTTATACACATAGAAGTAAAGAAAGAGTAATTTAAAAAAATTGAGTAAAACATACAGAGAAAACCACTTTTTGGCAAATTGGACCTAGGCAAAATGAATTTATATGCAATCAAATATGTAATCTCAACTTACTAAAACATCGTTATTTCAAGTCAGATAGATGCAAAATCCACTTGTAAGTAAACAGTTTCCTTGCAAGAATGTTTTCCTTAAAAGTGGCTTTCATCAAAATTTCTCAAACTACTGCAATGCTTTTAAGAGTGAAAGAAGTCACAGACTTATCAGGTGACCTTTTTCAAATAAAGACAACGACGATGATGATGTTGATGATGATATAGACGCTATAATCTGCAGACGTTGATCTTGGCATTTAACCCTTGTCCTGCTATTGACGTGTATACACGTTTTCAAAACAATTCAAAAGTAGCAACATGTAACCAATCACATAGTTAGTCCCTAGCGATCAACCAATTAGCAATCGATAAAGCGACTTCAAGTCTTCATTTAACTAGTTTTATGAGCAGGACAAGGGTTAATTGGCAGCAAATTAATCAACTTTTTAACATCGGCTCACTTCTATACAGAGTCAGTTTTCAGTGCAACACTTACTTTGCAAACAGGTCTGGATGAGCAAAGAAATCGGCATACATCTCAAGCAATGATCGCCTTTCAAGGATGAAGGTCGGTAGCGTCACCTGAAATAGAGTGGATAGATTGGGATAAAACATAAAACATTGCAAGTTAGAGGACGAATCATTGACAAAACAATTAATGGATAAACGATTAACAATAAACGATTAATTAATGGCAAGTTGGCTATATGAACGAAAAACGCATATATCCAATTAAAGGAGGACAGGAGCGTAACGTAACGTAAGTTCACATGTTAAATTTGTTCAAATATTTAAATTTCTTTAACTTTTTTTTGCTAAATGTATTTTCACATGCTAGTTTTTCAAATTCGTTGTCAATTTGTAATTCATTGCGTGCTCCAATTAACTAATCGAGCAGCTTTTGCTTACAGAGTCACATCTGACATTTACAGATACATATTTAAGCCATTGTTTGTCTGCTTCTTGTATAATTAACTGTGATTATTTGAAATAAAATTAATGTCAATCTAAGAAATCGGAATCGAAGTCATTTCATTTGCGCCTTGGTAATGACTTTGTCATATAGCACCTTGATGGGCCATGTGCACAGATCTAATGAAAAAGAGATCATCAGACCAATATTTCATGTGCAATAGTCCAACACCGAAATGTACCATGGTGGTGCATCAAGACAGACACCGACTCCAATGGCACCGTTGAACATGCATGCATTAGAATTCGGCCAAGCAAAGAGCCCTGTACCCCACAGTAATTTGACACTGTCATTACCTGTTATTGGTTTTATAGAATAAATGACGATGAAGATGATGATAACCGTCAAGTCATCATTCAAATACAATGAAACCTGTCTATAATGGTCTCCTTTGGGACCTGAGGAAAATGACCTTTATAGACAGGTAGCCTTTCTGTCCCGGTTGATTTCTATAGAAAGTGTCATTTTGGGGCCTTTCTGTTCCGGTTGATTTCTATAGAAAGTGTCATTTTGGGGAAATGAAAAGTGGCCATTATACACAGGTTGCTGCTCTATAGATGTGGTCGCTAATACAGTGAAACCTGTCTATAATGGTCACTTTTGGGACCTGAGGAAAATGACCTTTATAGACAGGTGGCCTTTCTGTCCCGGTTGATTTCTATAGAAAGTGTCATTTTGGGGTTATGAAGAGTGGCCTTTATACACATGTGGCTGCTCTATAGAGGTGGCCGCTAACGCAGGTTTGACTGTCGACAGTTGAGTATTTTAATTGGCTTCATGCACAAGGCCGACGGTACCTTGGTTAGATCCATCCCAATCTTGACTTGCGACAGGAGATGAGTGATGACCGATCCATGACCAGCAACAGATGTATCTGAAATCGATTGCAAAGGATGACGAGTCACGCATGAGAAGTTAGCATAATAAAAGTTGCAATCCTTTTAGAGTCACAAAAAACAAGCACAGACCTTCAAGTTTTGAAACAAAAGTAGTAAAACAAAGTGGAAACTAGCTAAAACCACAGTGTGAACATCGCGTTCCCCAAACCCATTATAATATATTGCTCTTTTCTAGGAAAATTATGTCTCGAGAACATTTGGTTAATTATCAACGCCTCATTTACTATTATAATTTGTCCTGCACCAGGAACATAACACAACCAACTTACACTGTATGAGTGTACGTCCCCCCTTAAACTGGCCATGTTAGTCAGAAAGTGTCCACCAGGCAATATAACATGATTCCGTCGGATGGTACCTAGCTCGATTCAAGATCAAAATTTAAAAACAAGCTGAATTTGTCAAACAATGAGAGCTTGAATTTGTGATCGCGACCAATGCGCCTTCAGTGTATAATGCAAAAATGTGAGATGGAACGTGTCAACATGTCTTCTCATTTATAGACAACTTTTAACTTTCTATGGTCATTTGTCTCTGTAGGGCACCTCCTGACACGTATCTGGTTTTATTACTGTCGTTGCAAACAATGTCAGCTAAAGGGTAGATCACGGCAAGTACTGAATGATGTCCTGTTATGAAGGCTGTCATGCACGTGCCATCGTGGCTTCGGACAGTGTTTTATGTTTTATGATTTAGTTTGTGGTGATTTTATCATTATCCACATATCCTTTTTCTATTATAAATAATAGTTCCATGTGGTAAAGTGTTTGCAGGAAAATTGTAAGCAGGAAGAGAAACGGGTTGCGTGCTTAGGCAGACAGCACTGTCTTAAGAGAGAGAAAGAGGGCTTTTTGTCAGCTTTCTGGGAAATATGTTCTATTGCTGCTACAATTTTGCTCACCTGCTACGAATGATACCATGTCCATGCCTCAAGAAAAGTTACAGTCTACAGGCTACACCATCTGGCTAGGAAACATACGCCAGACAGTTCAGGGATGCTCACAATATCTTCCAAATCAAGCCTACCTCCTCCATCCCCAGTCGTCTCTTGAGGTTCATCATCGTCGAAAAATGAATCTGTAATAAACAAATAAATAAGACGTCATCATGTTGAGGAAAGTTATCATGATGTACAAACTAAACAACAAACCAGATAACAAATGTGAAAGAATCAAGAGCAAAGCTTCTCTCTCTTTAAAACACAAAAATTAGCAGACAAGGTGGAAGTGGAAAGACCCTAAGGCCAGCTTCAGAGGTCTCAGTTCAACTACGACCTGGAAACAACTCTGGCTCAAGATCGAGGAAGAAGAAGAATCCTTGTGAACTCAGCAGTTATGCATGATGCGATGTTGATTATTGAAGATGGCACACTCCAGAACACAAGTACAGTGCACACCACTTATATGCACATCGATTTCGCAAGGCAATTTTTTGCATAGAAGCGATTTTTGCATATAAGCGAAGTTGCAGATTATAGATTTGCTGATATAAAGAAGGCTGGACAAAAATAACCGCCAAAAATCTATTTTGGTCAGTGTAAACAATAACCAAAACCACACAGAAAGAAAATTACAATAAAATTAAATTTGAATTTGCGATTCCTTTGTTCTGCAGGCTTTCAGCACACCTGCAGTATGTATCATTCACAGACGTCAGCTATTTGCCTTCTAATTGGATGGAGAACGATGCCCTCTCACATTTCTATTGGCAAGGAAATGACTGTACTAATGGTAGAATACCATAGAAAAAGAAATAAGATTTTGAAATGTTTACATGAAATAGATTTTGCATGTAAGCAATTCTCTGGGTGCACTGTAGTAGCATCAAACAAGGTTTCTTTTTGTAGCCACAAGGAGCAGGAACAGAAAACAGGAAGACCCAAACGAAGGGGAGAACCCTACACACAGCACACATGCGTCAAATTGACAATGCATTTTGGTACATGGTACATTTCATACCGGATGATTTCCTTGGCAACTTGGCACTCTGTTGTGAGGAACTGCGACAAACAACACCAAACAAACCAATTAATGACAATAAATCAAACATAAATGAATAGAGCTACAGTAAAACAAACAAACAACTCAACTTGACGTTTAGACCTGAGTCTCTTACATGTTACAAAACTTACTAAGCGATTGGCTCACAAGTCACAACCATATACAGTGAAACCTGTCTATAACGGTCACCTCTGGGACCTGAGAAAAATGACCTTTATAGACAGTTGGCCTTTCTGTCCAGGTTGATTTCTATAGAAAATGGCATTTTGGGGTCATGAAGAGTGGCCTTTATACACAGGTGGCTGCTCTATAGAGGTGACCGCTAATACAGGTTTAACTGTACGACTAAAAACGATTGATCGAATTCTGCTTTAGAACAGCGAAAATACCAACATCTGAGGTTGACGAGAGCAATCAGATTCGACTGCAATCGCACCTCAATATTTCACCAGACAAAACTGCTTACATTGAAAAGGAGTCCTCAACTCTCGGCGATGATGGCGTCATGAAGGGACTTTCGCTCGTCACGCTGATGCTTAGCTGGCATTCTTCATCAGACATGTAATCGTTATACTCGTTTGCATCAAAGAATTCCATGTCGTTATCTTCATCTTCACTACTTGAAAATGAGACGCAGGGAACGGTCTCCAATGGAACACCCAACAGCTGCTTTTCTGATCTAGGGCTCTTTGAGATATCGCCGTCGGTACTGTCCTGTTGCGTATCTTCCCGTAGTGATGCTGATGCCTCACAGTGCGATAACTGATCCTTACTGTCGGCATTAACTTCCTGTAAATTATCAATCTTTGATGGAGAGTCGCCTTTCTTTTCTGGATGATGTTCTGGCTCATTTCCTTGGAGTATCGGAACTGGAACCTTCCTGGCCAAAGAATTCTAAAAGGTAAAAAATAATTTCTTCTTTGTCAATGCTGCATCATGATCTTAGAATAACAGGTGACAATAACCATTTAACCAAGATGGAGGGTAGATTCAACGAGAATTAAGACTCAACAAACTTAGTGACGTCATTTGCAAAATTATGCAATGCTAGAATGACAAGAATTGACATGCGAAAAGACGATCAAGCAGCTCTTAAAGAAATACCTTCAATCTCATTCCATAAATCATTATAAAATATACCTCCAAAAATCTGCCGTAAAGCACTTCAACTTCTACTGTACCTTTGTAGTATGAAGAATCTCCAGCACTTGTCCTATTGCTTCAATCATTTTCTGAAAACGTCAACCACATCTCACAGTATTAACATCAATTCAAAGAGAATAAAACTCAGATCGTCATGACAACGGCTTGAATCCTAAACAGCATGAGACATACCACCATGGATTCCTTCAGAAGAACTAATCGCTGCAAAAACAGAATGCAAAATGAAGCTCAGACGCTGGACAAAATTGCAATGGCTGAAATATAAATCTACGTTTACATATGTGTGAAACTTTTGCACTAGGCCTACTATTAATGGGTAGACCATCAATAGCAAAACACTTTACAGAACGGACCGGATTTAGTCTAGCAGAGGCATCCACATTTTTCTTCTGATAGAAATCTGATGCGTAAACTCATAGAAGCCACTGCAGCGCAAATTGTGCCAATTGATTGACAGGAGAGATACTTCTGTCATAATTTCCCAGCTTAACAGCGTGATTCTCGCACATTCTCTTGTCGATTGTGACAGCTACAGTCCTTTGCATTTTGTGCAAGTTTGTAAGACAATGCAGATTTCTCTTGCAACAGCCTCTACAGCCGAGCAAAGTGTTGCAGCTAAGCCTACCCTAACGGGAATCAACAGCAAAATACCTCGCATTTCGAATTTGAAGACGCTTCAATCTGTTCCTCGAGATTCTAAAAAAAAACACAGAAGCATAATGACAATATGACAATCCTCCACAAAAGTAACTCTTACTAAGCTAGCAATATAACTTGAACAACATGTGTAATGTTGGCCTGATGGGCTAGGCCAGCAACACAGGAAAGTAAAGATGGGATGCTTGGAGCCTCGCTAGGATATCAAAGTAAACAGCAATTCAGAAGGAGGTATACTTAGGTAATAGAAGGCTTGAAGATTGACATAAAACGTAGCTTTCCACAGGGAAAGATAAACATAGCTGCAACTCAGAGCAGTTTTAAGGCACAAGAGGGCCTAATACATTTCATCTAGAGGACCTATCTAGTATCGTTTCATAACCTGAAACTTGAAATT
This sequence comes from Calvadosia cruxmelitensis, assembly GCA_900245855.1. Classification (NCBI taxonomy): domain Eukaryota; kingdom Metazoa; phylum Cnidaria; class Staurozoa; order Stauromedusae; family Kishinouyeidae; genus Calvadosia; species Calvadosia cruxmelitensis. The sequence continues at coordinate 21,952 of OFHS01001769.1, forward strand.
TGGTTAAAAATCTCCCTACTATTGACAATTCGTCAAACAATTTAGTTTTGTTCACAACCAGCACCAAGGACCAATTAATTCAGTGGAGTTGTGGAGTTGAGCTGATTATTGACAATCTAAATACAGCACTGTACATTTGAATATTTGAAACTGTTATTGAAAGGGGCCTACCTAGAATGAGGGCCTAAAGCACGTGTTTTGAGTGCCTAACTGCCTACTGGATAAAACAGCCCAGCTACCACTGCAGTTGGATATCTGAGATGTCCCCACTGAAAATATGTTTGGCCACAGAAAGTTAAATGGGCTTGCAAGGAGTCTAGGACCATCCAACCTAACATCTTCTGTGAAAAGCAGAAGGTAACAGGAATCTAGCGTTTGATCAACCAGGTCAGCTCCCAAACACAGATGCAAATTACAGATTAAAAGTGGTTTATGTGACACAGCAGAAAATGTATCAGAGGCAAGTGTTGCTTCCTATAGCAAACATGGAACTGATATTGTAAATGAAAGAAGCAATTACTCTAAGCAGTAACAGGTTCTCTGGCATACAGAAAATCAAATATCCATAAAACGGATGTCGAGTGACTTGTTAGCTGGTAACTAACCCTGACTTGCTGGGTCAGTATCCTGAAGTATGAACCGGCCTCGGCAAGACGATGGTTGACCTCTTCCTCCGTTGCAACAGTGAAACAGTTTGGAATGTCATTATTCTTTGAATGTCTTCTCATTGTGTCTTCCAGCGCTTTCACCCATTGACCCCTCTCAATGGCATCCCTTGCTGCAAAAGCAGATAATTTTTTTCATTTGATTTGATTCGATGTATTTGTCAAAAATATCCAAGTACAGTATAACTGACAGGCAAGCACAAAATAGTAAAAGACTTACACTAAATGTGTAGCTTCTACAACTTAGACAAACTAATGTCATTTAAACAAATGTTAAACAGTCCAAAGAGTCTGTGGCAACTACGTCATCAGGAAGAGTTCCATACTGGAATTGCATGATAGCAGAATGACATCAAGTTAATTAAGCTCAATTCATATATGGCTTTCCTATCCGGTAGGCATTCAAAGCATTTGCTTTAGCACTTCTGTCCTGGTAAGCACTATGGCCAGAGCCCAGAAGCTCAAGTTGAGGCCACTTCAATATTACCTAGCGTTGTTATGTCGAAAAGCGAAACCAATCACTAGATGCAGGCCATTCAATCGCAGTAAAATAAACAGATAAATAATGAAGGCTAATCGCATCATTAGAATCTCTAAGGGATAACTTGAAGGAGGTCTCTTTCGACACAGGTAGTCTCTTTCGTAAGTGGTCTCTTTCGACAGGTGGTCTCTTTCGACAGGTGGCCTCTTCAGACAAGTGGTCACTGTGACAGGAAGTCAGCTAAATGATGAAAACATGTACCTTGAAAATGGAATGTCTTCTGATCACTGCTAATTGTAAAAGTGCTGTCATCTTCGTCATCAATTCCAATCTGGGCATTCTGCGGTACAAAAGCATAATAATGACATGCAGACCTGCCATAAAACTGAGCGAGATACCAACGCCAAAAGACCTCAAAGTACAATTGAACGCGTTATCATCCCATCGAATAATGCCCCACTAATGCTTAATAACTTCCCTTGTTGGATGGCATTTTCCTGCCGGCTTCGCTAATTTCCCTCACTTATTCTCCTGCATTTTTGGTGCAGAGCTGGCTCCCGAAGATCTTTGGCATGGAGCTGGCTTCGATTTTGCAATTGGTGTCAGGTCACGAAAGCTTCAAAACGTTAGTACTAAACACTGTTAAAGTCTCCTGCAATGGCGTAGCATAATATTTGGCGTACACTAACAAACTTTCCAAACTGGTCAAGTGGTCATTTTCATGTATCTTCCCTCGTCTCGGATGATTTTCCATGTACATATTTTTACGTAGGTTACAAACTGACTGCATAATATGAATATAATAGATATAAAAATAAAACGCTGCTCACCCAAAGGCGAAGGCATCCCCGTCGAGTGCCACGCATCATTTTGCTTTTCGACTAAATCAAAAATGTAAACAAATTAACAAGTCAAGCATGAAATTATAGCCAAAAGCCATAAAGAATAATGCTAATTTGAAAAATGTTATTATGGAATGGTATGTCCCTGCCAATGAAGAGCGGACGTCAGCTTGGATCCTTGGAAGACGAATCAAAGTCCAGCGTTAGCAGTATTGAACAAATTACAAAAGTAACATTGAAGCTTGAACTTTCAGAGCAACAAAGATGAAGGTATCCGCGAGAGACTTACTAGATAACGATTATTTGCAATAAGAGGAAAATACCTTACTAGAAATGGTTTATGCAGGGTTAAGTCCCTCTTAGACCTAAATGTTCAATTTGAATAAGCAGCTGAACACAGCTTCTCGTCGCCTAAGTTCACAAAGCTGTCTAAGGACATTTGAAGCACGTTAATAGAACAACCGTTATCTTTTGCAAACCATTTGACATGTACTGACCGTGTAATAAGATAGAAGACCTGAGTTCTCGTCGAGAACAAACCAACGATACTGCCATCCTTTGACAACATTTGTCCATTTGGACAGTGGACCCTCCAGACGGACCGCCATCTTGTTTGCAATCGAACGACTGTGAGAGACCTGGGACAAGTCAATCATTCGCAAGCAAATTTTGACAAAATGCAAATCACAGCGTTTCTACTTTCTACTGCAATAACACCAGCACGAAACTTATGTAACCATCGTTAGCTCGCATCAAAATTGCGAAAGAATAGTTGTTCAATTCCGCCAAAACGATAGCGCTGCAAAAATTGATATTTTAATATTTCAGCTCGCTCAACGTTCGTCTGCAGCAGAGTCAAAAATCGGACATAATGGGGAATAAGTATTGTGCGGGTTACAGCCTTAGAAAGAACCTACTTTTGTATTGTTGAGGAAAATGTCAACTGTCAAAATACCTATGAAAATATGAATTCCCTTGGATTTCCGATGCACTACCTCAACAAAACTTAGCATGTTAAACTGAACTCTCTGCCGTAAGATGCTGTAGACGGATGATCGTTCCTCGAATATATTGGAAACTGAGTTTTCGAAACCACTTGACACCTTTCGGATTTTTCATTTATTTTTGTCTTTTCGAAACATCGCATGAACTTTCAATCGAAAGGCGTGAAACTGTCTTTCTTCCGCAGCTTGAGACGCAAAACAAGACATAACGCATTCC
>OFHS01001770.1:5103-25151 GCA_900245855.1 Calvadosia cruxmelitensis
AAGCGATCTCTTGACCAATTTTGCGGCCATTTTTGTTATGTTTTGGAAGGATTTCGCCTGTTGTTAGAAAAACTTGTCTTACCCACAAGCTTGTACATCGATTTCTGAGAAACACAGTAATTCTTTATTACCTAAAATGTAATGTCACCCCTGGTATCGGGAAGCCAGCAGCGCAAGAGCATTTCAGTGGTTGGACATGTGCGTGTGTGTTACGGTGTGTACAATACTAGACAAATACCCGTTTTCCATGGTCCTGTTCTACCGTGCTTCAAGCGTGACAATCGCGCGACAGTCGTGCGCCAGGCTCATCCGGATCATGGAAAACCAGAATTGCTGTCGCGCTTGAAGAGCGGTATTCTTTAGCGCTAAAGAAGCGCGGTAGCACCTTTTCTGGGATTTCCGGATCATGGAAAACGAAGAGAACCGGTATTCTAGCGCGACCTGTTCAAGACAGTCAAATGAGCGAGGCTATGCAGAAATATCTCACAAAACTAGTCCAAAAAGTGACTTATTGCGTTGAATAAATTCTGTTTCGAACGTTCTGTACTTAGTGAGTAGTTGCTCAAGTTTTTCTGCTTGAAGGTCGCGTTTCATTAGCCAAAATTATTCCCAAGCTGAAATGATTGCATCTTGTACACAAATGACTCTATCATACTCAAAGCGAAGATAACGTGGAGGAGAAACGCTCTCATTGTAGTGGAAATCATCGTAAAAAACACAACTTGAGTGGTATCTGTCCTGACATAGGCTGTTATGGATGCAGTTGCCACTGGTTACGCTGATCGTGACCTCCAAAAATAGCTGGCAGACGACCGGAAATATCAACTGCAAACGATCTGTAGCTCCTTGTCTAGCTCATGGAAAACAGGGCCCTTGTCGCGCTAGAAGCGTGGTAGAAGTGTCGTGTTTCTAGCGCGCTAAACTACCGCACCATGGAAAAGGGGTAAAAGGCAAGAGTAGCAAAACTCCTCTCTGCTGGGATAGGATTGATCTACTCCAGCTTGTTCATTTATTTTGCTGTAGACAATCTTAATAGCTACAATTCCATCTCTTTTGTTATTAGCTTGGTGTACAAATTCATGGGTGCCACGGCGTTGGAAATGACGGTTCCTAGTTGGCCTACAGTATGTAACCACAATCCAGAAAGTTACTCTAGCTGTGATAGTAAATGTCCCAGTGAAAGTAGCCGATTAGATTCTCTTTATGGATCTAAGTAATGATGCCTCATAACACTGGCAGATCTATTGCATTCAAATTAATAACAGAACAAACTCAATTATTTCTTTTGAAATTGTTTTACTTGACTATCATTTGCAAGTTTGCTCTGAATGACAAAAAAGAAGAAAGATTGCCAACGAAGCAATATTATATTTAATAGCAACTGATGCCAACAAATTGCAAAGACAATCATAATATTTACAACAATATTAAACAATAGGAACTCTCCAACATCTCCATCCTTTACGCTACAGTGCCTAGCAAGAATAAAATGAGCAATTAACTAAAATTAATATGTAAGGTGACGAGCATAGCATTGTACAGCCTGTTGCACCCTGAGGCGTTGTGACATACTGTTGCTGAAAATAATGCAAGTTGCCGAATCGCTGGTATAAAAAGGTAAATGTGTCAACAAGTGACAATAATTTGGTAGCTCAACAACAGCAAATGATTTATGACATAGAAACAGAAATATATCAACTTTGTTCTCAAGAAGATCAGCGTCAGACTCAATGGAAGATGTTACGATGTTCCACAAGCTGTGCCACGCAGAGAATGTTTCGTTGATCTGCTGAAGCTTTTCGTCTTCAATTAGAAGCAAAAGTAGCTCAGTTTGGTTTCACAAGAAAACATGAGAAAGCAGCCTCTGCCGCATTTTTGCCGTGAGTTTTGAGAACTTCATTCCAACCTCATCATCACCTTTCACATTGAAACCAGAAATTTTCTCTGCCTGGCACAGCTCATGGAACTTAGCTTGCTCCTTGTCTGGCAGCTGATCAAGAGTTTTTGCAAACAACTAGTCCGTTATTCTCAAAAACATATGCAACTTGTCAATCAAGACAAACTTGAACAACGAGCTGTCGACAAGCGGAACTCTCTTTGTCAGGTTGTAGTCGGGTTGTCCTGACTTCAGAGATGGCAGATGCAATCCATCGGCATCGTCCTTCCATCGTAACTTGCACTGCGAGGATTAAGAATTCCCGCATTTATGCCACTGTGATTGGTCACAGCTGCAATAGATACATGTGTCCCGTCCATTTGCACTTTTGTAGCCGCGTACAATTAGTAGAGATATGTAGTCCATAACAAGGTGCAGCTCCACAGTGTAGCCGTCGATAGGTCTTTAATGATTGCTAGGATTAAATCCCAGAAACCACTTGCCTTGTGGAGATCATAATCCTCTGCACCTACGGAGAAAAAAAAAAGATTTCATATCAACCATTTATAAAACTTTCTTGTAACAGAAAGGCAGTAGTCATAGTACATTCGGCATGATAGCACCACAAGTAATTGATAAATCACAGTTTTGTTTATCTCTCTAGTGTGAACTGCGGTCATCTGACAATAATCAATATAAATAATAGTCTTTGTAATACAGTTAAACTGATACTGGGCAAGCATCAAGAGGGCCATAAAGGCGGTTTTCTAAAACACGTGGTTGTCTATTACAAATAAAAATAAAATGTATTGCTTGGGTACTTGAAGGTGGTCTCTTGACACAGGTGGTCACTTACACAGGTGGTGGCCAAAGCAAGTTAATATATAAAGCTATTTTCCAAGTAAATGCATGCATTGTTATCTGTACCATAATATTAAACACAACGAACATTATTACATGATATTTTCAAAACAAACAATTTAATGAACATCTATTTGTAACATGAACGTTTTATGAAAGTAAGACTGAATTGTGTGTTGACCCAACCACTTACAATAGTTATTGCTGGGGGCCTGAGGGGATTACATCGTTCAGAAGTATACCTTGTATTCCATAGAGTGGTATAATATTCTCCCACTTCTGTGAGCCATCGACCACGGTTGCTAAAAACACACAGCCACTTCTGAACTTTCCATTACTGTGTCCATCTGCTGAAAACTTGATTTTGACATGGCCTGCATTGAATGATCAGATGAATGCGTTATAGATCTCGAGTGGTCTATTTGCTCTCTGATTTGCTGCTTGTCATGCACTTCGCACTATACGGAGAGGCGGTTGGTGTGAACCTGCAAGATTAGAAACTTGACTTTTCAAGAACTAATGATAATATTCATAAACAAACAGGAATAATCCAATTTCTAACCAAAGCAAAGAGGGATCCGCAAAGAAAAATGTTGCAATTGTAGCACAAAAAAACTGTGTACACAGCAATGAAAGCATGAAAGACACTGCTGTGTCTCAAAGGTCAACTTGCGGACCTTTGAGAGCGGGTAAGTGACAGTGGCCTTGAAGGTCCTCATTAAATTTGATTGAATCTTTTCAGCAAGCACAGCACTGCGACCTCGGGATTTTTTTCCTTTTACCCATTTCTTTTTTAATCTTACCAATTTAATTCTGACCTTGTCTCCAACAGACACAACACTGTCAGCACCAAGAACCTGTTTGATTGAATTTTCGATTTTCAGGGAGCTAATTGGCTTATTTGTGCATTCTCCATTCTTCTGCAGGACCTTGATGATTTCCCCATACTGGAGAACCTCTACCACCTCTTCACTCATTGTCCACCAGCTCTCTCTCGATGCAGACCGCTACTGAGAGCCGATCCAATTGAATATTTCTTACTTTCCAAACTGTCACTTTCACCTCCACAACCTGGAATTCAATGCTGCCGTTACAGCACTTGACTTGCAGCACCCTGTGGCGAAACCCTCCTGCAAGTTTCCAGAACAGCTTCCCGCAATCTGGTGTCACAGTGTGGCTAGCCTTGAAGCTGGTTCGTCTCAACGTCAATACCTGACTAGACATCTGTTTTAGCAGCACTTCCCATGCACCACGACATTAGTAACTGGTTCCTCTTTTCATGACAGCAACAAAAAAATAGAAAGCTCTGAGTGTGTGTCAATTAATCAGCACAACAGCTTACATTGCTTCATAGACGTAGCATTGCCCTCAACAGTACAGTCAAACCTGTATTAGCGGCCACCTCTATAGAGCAGCCACATGTGTATAAAGGCCACTCTTCATAACCCTAAATGACATTTTCTGTAGAAATCAACCTGGACAGAAAGGCCACCTGTCTATAAAGGTCATTTTCCTCAGGTCCCACAGGTAACCGTTGTAGACAGGTTTCACTGTATCTAGCATTTAATTTAATTATTAACACAATCAAAGAGAAATTATGACCCAAGACAAAGTAAAAAGAGACCCACGTGGCAGAACTCTATTTGAAATATCAGCAGGTGTATATAGAAATCTACATGCTTGCTGGACTGAAATCAGAGTGTCTTTAACTTGACTGGGGCATACCTGAGTTATCAAAGATATCACAGCCCAAGTGAATTCTGAGCCAAAGTGAATAATAATAATACTGGCTACACATTCGTGGCTAACAATGTAGGCTAGTTGACAATTCTTGAATGCAAACTATAAAACGATCTTCTCTCCTGAGATCGAGTTTGGTGTTACTGTCTCATCAAGACACCCAGAAAACACGCAGTCACGTCGTATCGAAAACAACTTGTTCCGAATTGAACTGGTTTTTCTAAATAAGAATTCAAATATATACAAAACTAAATTAATTACAAATTAATAACAAGAGTAATATATACGACAACAATAACGAAATCAGTAGCGTTTACCTTCGGTGATGGCTCGTAACACCGGCGTTGATATAATGCTCCACTGTCGAGGGAGGCTTACAGCGATATGAATAGATTCAATGCGGGTTACAAATTAAGAAATTAAAACTGTTGGCGCATGCGCAAACGATGCACAAAGTAGAGCCAACACAAACTTTACAGGAAGAGCCATGCCAACTAATATTGAGGCTCAACGTGTAGGGTGACTTATTGAGCCATGAGAAAAAGCCAAATTTCAGATGTGTCAACATTTTACTTAGACAGCTTTGAAGCTACTGGTAATAAGTTTTTAATAACTTCCGATGAAAGGTACAAATATGATAATATCACAATTCATCCTAAGGCATGCAGTTTAACCCTTGTCCTGCTATTGACGTGTATACACGTTTTCAAAACAAGTCAAAAGTAGCAACATATAACCAATCAGATAGTTTGTCCCTGGATATCAACCAATCAGCAATCGATAAAGCAACTTTAGGTCTTCATTTAACTAGTTTTAGGTGCAGGACAAGGGTTAAAGCATAACATCACTGTTTAAACAAATACTTTAATTCACTCCTTTAATTGATTTCAAAATAGAAAGATAATCAACAGAATTGCAAAATTTTAATTAGTATTCTTGAAATAAAAAACTACATAATAAAATAAAAACAATTATAGTTGTTTAGCATTTGTTAAAAAGAAAGGGTCAGCCACAAAGAACAAGGCTGCAAAAGGTTAGGGTCAAAAAGGCTAAACCCTCTTAAGAAGGTCAATTGGTCGTCCTATTTATGTGGCATAAACAAGCCAATATCGAGCAATACAGAGGCCTGAAGACAGAATAGTCCCTTCCCTGAACGAGAACTTGCATACGCGGCCAGACGGACAGAGCACCGAGATGTTCAACTACTGTAATGCCAATTGAGGTCGGGTTTTATAACAGGCGGGAATTAGAGGAGGGAAATCACATGACTTAACAATGGCATACCTTGTGACTGTCCGGATCTTATGACTGGCATGCAGAATAGCCTCGTTAGAGCTAAGTCTGACGATGATGTGAATAAGACGCGGAAGCCATTTAAGTCACAGCAGTCTGCTTTCTGCTGTCTCACGAGGTAAATCATATGATAAGCTTGAAATCCAAGCACAGATGCAACCAGTACATCAAATAATCAAACATCATATGGCAGAGTTGAGTCTGAACATAAAAACATTTCATGACACGAGCATGAGTCGACTGTTCAATATTTTGACAACTTTCCAATTGCCCCGCTCTAACATTAGTAAATAAACCAGAAAACAGCAATAACTATTCAACAGAAACGCAAACACGTATACAAACCACTCCAGCGCTTAACCAGGCTGCAGTCAAATTTAGAGGGCCAGTGCAAAACAAAAACACGGACGAAAACACAAAATTGCAAGCAAAGCAGTTGCTTTTCCGAAGTTGGTCGTGCCAGCAAAGGGCCGCAGCAAACATAAAAATTACCTTGAAGGTATGATAGTCCATAGTTACATAATAAAATGCAGTCATTGTAGCTGTCAAAGCCAAAAAGATAACGTTGGAAGTTGCCTCACAGGACTGAAGCACAATTACTGGAAGCCATATTTTCCATCGTTATTTTTGCTCGCTTTCTTTCAAGGCAAACCTGAGATTGCGCATGCTTAAAATTAAATGCTGCGTTGCTCACGCTACGACTATGCCAAAAGCAATCAATCAACACAGCCACTATAACTGCATGCATAGCAGTTTCAAAAACAGAACTTTCTAGCAGAATTAATCTATAATTACTGTCAGAAATCTATTCAAAATAATTTAGAACATTCCAGAAGGATTGGTATAATTGATGTATTTCCAGTATATGACATAATAAGAATGTTCTAGATTGAGTTATTTTTAGACATTACGTAATCCAAATATTCTAGATCGAGGTATTTTTAAAAGTGATGTAACGGAAGGCTCCAGGCATTCTATAAATAGAAAATGATGTCATTTGCATGTAGGTGTTAAAATTCTAGAATTTTCTCTATAGTGTTTGTACATAAATTGTATAAATTGGGAGCTCCTGAGAAGGATTCCTCAGTTATTGATTGGAGAGTAACTTGTGTTATGTGAAATACATTGATTAGAAGTCCATCTGCTGCCTTTATCTACCGTTTCCAAAAGAATTCCGGAACACAATGTAAGGCCGAGACACCTTTGGGAGCTGAGGAAAAGGACCTTTATAGACAGGTGACCTTTCTGTCCAGGTTGATTTCTATAGAAATTGTCATTGTGGGGTTATGAAAAGTGACCTTTATACACAGGTGGCTGCTCTACAGAGGTGGGTGCTCAAACAGGTTGACTATAGCTGCCTTTCTACAAAATGGAATCGCAGGCCTACCTCATCATTGTATTCCAGTGACCATACTTTCAACTCGCTATCAGATGAGCCCGTGATAAGCCTTGTCTCGTTTTGTGCAATGATGAAATTCCAGACCTACAAAAAAAGCCCAAAGGAAGTTCAAGCGAACAATCGTCACTGTTTGTGCAAAGGATTGCCGCAAATGAAGAAAAACCACAGAGATGGTCATGAAAAAAGTTGCAATGTGACACATATTGTACAGACTAACATGATATTGTTTTGGATAAAACAGACGGCATTTACACATTGTGAGCTCATTCTTATGCATGTTCATCATCATCATCATCATCATCATCATCATCATCATCATCATGTTGAACTGACTATTCCTAAATTTCGATATGTAACGTCTCTAGAAAAACTAAACTTACTCTTTAACCATGATTGTATGAAACTCTATAACCATCTTGGAATTTATCTAAAGAAATTGTTTAGTTTACGAAATGCGAAAGAATAACCTTTTTCAGAAATCTATGCACTTATGATCTTGTAATATTATTACTTTATTTGTACCTTTTGTAAATATTGTTCTATATGGTCTTGCGACCTTGAACTAACTTGTACTTGTAACAACATCTTGTATGTACTTACCACACACCTGTATTAAGGTATATTGGTAATAAAAGAAAACAAACAAACAAACAAACATCATCATCATCATCATCATCATCATCATCATCATCATCATTGTTTTCAACTATTCTGGGCGTTACCACAACACATGTGCTTCCGGAGGAGAGGCTATGCTGTACAGTATGGCGAGTAATTAACTAAAAGACATATGAGCCAGAAATATAGCAGACAGAGTGAGGATCAACGTTGAGGGCTTTCGATATTGAAAGGATTACCTTACATTTCTTGTTTAAAGCGGCCCGAGGAAGTACAAGATCAGAAATTTCAGTGCATTTCAGGCTGCCATTTTGTTTTTAGCACATAGTTCTAATCACTAGCTAGGTATTGCTATTTTCCAGGTTATGCCTACGCTTCTATTATGCAAACAAGCAGTGGAAGGATGCACATAGCTCAGTCATGTGCCTTCATGGCGGTCAAAGGGCAAAGAGATGATGCAGCAGAGGATACTGTGTGGGTTCGTATAGAGTAATTGGTTCGTTGATTATATCGAATACTAAGAGAGAAATTCCGAATGCATAAGTATCATACTGATTGCTTATTCAATTTTGTGAATTCACATCACAACACTGATTCAAAATACTTTTACAACATATATTAGATCTAATCTGGGATACGTAATAGCCTCGATTTAATGGTTAGTCTCTCTTTCACGTTAGTCCACGATCCAGTAATGCTGTGTTGTGTTTCACTTGTTGTGCAGCTCATGATTTCATGTAGCTAAATGTAATTTAGGTGAGATTAGACTCACACCATAGTGCTAACTGCGATAGGGCGTAATGGAGGCTGGTCTCATTGTGGCAAAGCAGGTGTGGTGTGTCATCAGGCAGGGCATTCTTGCTACCAATCTCATTGCTACGCACATGGCTAAAACAACAAACAACTTATCTATGGTGATGAGTTTAACTAGTATTAATGTAAACCGCTGATCTTGTGAAAAGCTTTTTGAAATGTCCCCTAGTCATTTTGCCCGTGTATTCTTGCCCCTTTATTTTAAATATTGTGCTGCAAAAATATTGAGCAAATTGTTGAAAATATGTAGTATGGTAAGCAATTGTTACGTACAAGTGTTGCACAAGTATCGCCCGTGACACCATGTGATAATAATGCAAACGTATTGCAACGTTTTACTTATAATGACAAGATTTGAATCGAGAAAAACATGTGTCTTCTTTATGTCTATACATTCTCCAGGCGCCTCAGCTAACGCAATTTCTAATACAGGTTTCTATCAAACAGAATCAAACCCTGACTTCTATCTCTTTCCTTGTGACAAACAATTCGAAACAGTACATCAAGGAAATATACTTTCCCCATAGCGTTTATGAACATTGGGCATTAAGAAGGGCAATAAAATGCAGTGAATGAGGAAAACATATTTTCCCGTAGCTGTTGTATGATGTGATTGGCTGCATGTTGTTAATTATTAACCTGTCCATTGTTTATTGTTATCTGTTTGCTATGTGTCTGGCTTGTCTTGTGTAATCTGGGTTCTTTGGTTGTCAACATGATCAGAACTGGTCAGTCGTCGTTATCTGAGTTTGTCTGACTTTACAGTAGCGTTTATGAACGTTGGACATCAAGTGGGACAATAAAATGCATCCTTAATGCATAAACATATTGATAAAATACGAACCTCACTCCTATGGCCAACCAGTGTTAGAAAGCAGTGTTGCGTGTCAAGATCCCATGCTTTGACAAAGGTGTCTTTGGAACTAACACAAAAGGTAAACAAAGAGTGTCACCTATCAATGCACAATTTAAAATGTTTCCAACACCCAATTTCGCAGCTGCAATATATTACTCACAGTCATGGTAATAGACAAAATCTAACAAGAGTTATCCAGTTGGCACATTCATGGTTTTAGTCCCTTCAATTTAAGTAGAGCCTCTCCAATTGACCGCATTGGGAACAAATTCTACAAAACACTTGTTGTGGGTCTTTAGACAAAGACGGACTGGCTTAATTTAACATGAAGCTATTAGCATGGACACTGATTGCTACAGAAATACTTAAATTTACTGAGAAGCGATCAGCCACTGCTTGGCTCATCCTTATCAAACACAACATCAAAAAACATTGCGAGAATAAATAGGGAACTATAATACATCAAACATCTTAACAGCATGAATGTGTATCATTGTCATTGTCTCTACTTGAGTAGGGTTTGCAGAAAGTGATTGGCTAATCTCCCATTGGGCCACAGAGATATCAAGGTAATGCATCATATTTTAAACATATAAAAATTAACTGTGAAAAGGGTTCCGACCTCCGCCCCCTTTTCGCTGGTAGTAAATATTCTCAAAAGTCGTCAAAAGTCGATATTCAGAGCTCGATATCTCTGGTTCTCGATGTCTCAGTTGAAAAATGTTTTTTGCCAATCGTATTTTCTCATCGAGCTCTAGCCACATGTGAAATATCGATTTTGGTGGCAGTAGCACTTTAACCCTTGTCCTGCTTACAAAACTAGTTAAATGAAGACTTGAAATCACTTTATCAATTGCTCATCGGCTGATTGCTAGGACTAACTATCTGATTGGTTGTATGTTGCTACTTCTGACTTGTTTCAAAACGTATATATACGTCAATAGCAGGACAAGGGTTAAGATACTACCAAATGCAGGGGCTATAAACAGAAACAATTTCCATCCAGTGCTAACAGAGTTGTGTACAAAAGTATCCATGGTTACCTGCTAATGAGAATGTTCCTTGACCTCATGAATGTTGCTTGAGTTATGAGACCTTTATGTCCTTTCAATCTGCATTGAAGTATCAATCATTATTACCAGTAAACATCGATCATCATATATACACAGGGTTTTCTAGCATCGCGGCAATATTTATCGTAATGCAAGGCCTAATGTTGAATGCGATTTGGAGCCAATGCACAGATTCTGGTAACGCAAATGTTCCAGGCTCTCACAGGCGGTAGCAATGACGAGGAATTGTTGCTTATACACTACTATCAATGCCATGTGTATGGCAATGCGATTGACAGCAAGAAAGCACTGCCGGATGACAGACGAAATCAGTTGTGCCACAATGAAGCTAGCATCTATTACAACCCTATTGCACGTAAGCATTAGATTACAATTAGCTACATTTAATCCAATCAGATTTATAGTGAAAATTGACAAATGGACTAATTAACGTGGGGATCGGGACTCAAGCAACTCATTAGGCAATCACAGCATCACATGGATAAATAATATCACTAACCGAATTTTGCATTCATACAGTATACTAGAAAAGTACAGTTTTGAGTAACGTTGAACAATAGGTCTACATTAACAGGTTAAACACACATCAGCAGAGAATCCACAGTGAATCATGCTAATTAGTGCATTGTTTACGCCCTGTTCCAAAATCCGAAAACATCTTCCTATATAAACAAGCAAATGAACAGGCGAATTCCCGTCAACAAACCTGGAGTTTTGGTAACTTTAACCGTGTCAAGAGATTTTGTTTGAAATGATTATTGTCTCTTCACGGTAGGAGCACAACTGCACAATTTACGACCTGGGCTGCAAGTAGGCCTACAATGCAACATGTTCATTAGTTTAATACGGAGGAATCATTCGGACAACGCACCTGTACAGTCCGCATTCATTGACAACATCCCAAACAATAACATTTGTGTCCTGATGAGGTGTAAATAAAACAAATCAAGGTTAAACTCATCACCGTATATAAGTACTTTGGCCTTAGTGCTTGGTTGGTGGGAGGGAGTTTATTACGAATGCTAGAGCTGGTTGTTGCAAGCCAGTGCACTCCACCACCAAGCACCAGTCACACCGATAAGCAGTGGAGTATTACTATAACATACTATACATACCTCATGGGGACCTGTAAGGAAAGGTGGGGGTGGGTGGGGATTCGCAAGCGTCCAAACTGTTCCTTGTACGGCGAGGCATAGCAGATAGCGGATAACAACAAAATAGCGATGTAGCAAGTAAGAAGCAAATAGCGACGTGGCAAGCAACTGGCAATAGCGAGATGACTGGCAGGCAATGCAATGACAAGGGACTATAATGCTGAGCACGCGACTGTTACCAGGCTCCTGAAAGGAGACTGGGTACGAGTCATGATATCAAGTAACTCGAGTGTGGCAACGAGGCTAACGGATCGAGTTTAACTTTGCCTAAATCTTATGTAGCCCCATTTAATGTTAACATGGCGATTGAAAGTCAGCAACTTGATAAATCTATCTTCAAAAATACCATCACTTTTAAAATGATCAGACTGGGCTATGAAATGTCGATTGAAAATTGGAAATTGAGATGTCGAGATGTGTATGGATCAAGGAGTCAATAACCCATTAAGTAATTATCATCATGCATTCATGCTTGGTGTCAAAAACACAAAACAGGAGACCACAAATGGACCACTATCATACAGAAGGCCTATTGTATCAAAAATTGTGCTAATAAGCGAGTAGTGACATTAACCCTTGTCCTGCTATTGACGGGTATACACGTTTTGAAACAGGTCAAAAGTAGCAACACATAACTAATCAGATAGTTAGTCCTTAGCAAGCAACCAATCAGCAATTGGTGAAGCGACTTAAAGTTGTCATTATAAATAGTTTTACCAGCAGGGCAGGGGTTAAGCGTGATAAAATAGTTGATTCTGGCAGAGCATGGTTCTCAAACTGAAGTGATATTAAGCAGGTTGTGATATTGACCTAGTTGATATTAACCGGCTTATACTGTCTTAGTGTACACTTGTCTTCTGCAACCACTTGTCAGAACAGACAGAGACCGCAATCAACTGGTTTCATAGGGGTTGAAACAATACAAACTACTTTTAAGCAACCACAGGTTTTACGGAATCACCGTTCATTGGTCTATCGAACGGTAGCTTACGGTAGGTTGGACTGCATAAGATATTGATAGAGATCAAACATCTCAATGTCAATGTAGGTAAATCTCAGTGTTTGCTCTTGTTTAAATGATGATTATTAATCAAACATCTGCTTCTTCTTTTTCTTCGTCATCGAAACACACGGATACTTTACAGATTATGATTAAACAGATCCAACGAAATAAATAGATGAAAACCACTAACAAAAAGCATGATAAGTAAGTGACTGAGCAAAAGCATGACAGAACTAGGGCTCCGAATTACCGGGAAAATTCATTCTCGGTTTCCCGAAACTGATAACCGGGACCCGAACGTGTCCCGCTTTTTGTTTTCAATTTCTGTTGTCCTTGCGAGATTAGATTGGAGTGTTGTAAACTCTGTTCAAGTGTTCAGTCTGCTGCTCGTTTCAAAACAACTCGAAATTTTAAGAAATCCTCGAAAGTTAAGACTGACTGGATGTTAACGAAGGCTGATAAGGCAGCCGTTCGAGTTGTTTTGAAACGAGCAGCAGACTGAACACTTGAACAGAGTTTACAACACTCCAATCTAATCTCGCAAGGACAACAGAAATTAGACAAAACAAACTTCTGTCCAAAGCCTGAGTTCTAAAGATTCTTCGAGGCACAAACAAACATCCAAATCCAGTGTACAGCAATGCCACGAAATATCGAAAGCAAGGCAACGCGGCGAATGAGACGTTGCGGAACTGTGAATGTGTAAAGTGATTCATTGATTCAACATCGCACATTTCTGTGAAGCGGTCTATTGTTGCGAGACAAAAGAAAGCTGACACCAACAAGCGATCTGCAGACAAGTTAACTGAAAAGGTGATCAACGTCATGACCGACGTTACGATTCCACAAACATTTTCGACAACAGCGCAGTAAACAAATGATGGGCAACTTAAAAACTCATCAACTGATCATGAAGCTTTACAGAATCTGCAAAAAGCAGGAAAATGCAAACAAATTCCGGGAGCGAAACGGGAAAATCCATTCCCGGTTTCCGGAATAAATGTCGGGTCCCGGTTTCCCGGGACTCGATTCGGAGCCCTAGACAGAACATGGACGTGGGACCCCACGATATGCAGCCATTAATAGGCTGGCAAGCGGTTTCCTTAATAGAATAATCAGCAATGTGTTGGAAACCGAGATTGTTCATCCCAGAAAAATTAAGGTGCACTGTGGGAGTTGAACCAATGACGCCTGGATTGCTGATGCATTGCACTACCGTTGAGCTAGACGCACCCTCGTTAGTCTGCACGAGCAATCTCCTTTATATCAGTGAGAGAGTCTTGTTACGACGTTGTGTACAAGCCTTGGTAACACGACCCGCCTTTCCTTTTATGAACCACCGTGAGTTGCTTTGCAGAGTGTCAGTGCAAACCATACACTCTCCAACACAATGAGCCACTAAAAGAAACATAGCATGTCCCTATGATCGTCTCAGTTGTCATGTTCTCACAGAGAGAGCATCTTACCTGGGAGCCAGATACGAGTCTTGCACCAGGGAAGTCAAATGACAAACAGGTAATAGATGACTTGTGACCACTGAAAATGAAAGAAAATCATTATCTAATAAGTCACATTGTCATACTTATATCTCGTGGAAAATCAGATCAGAATCACAATTTAAGAGTAGCAAACCAAGAGTCATTTTATTTTTCAAGAAAAGGTCATTATCAGAGTGAATCATCATAGCGTGAGAAAACGTTACAATTCATTTTCTACGTGTTCACTGAAAGTGGTCCTGAAAGTTGTTCTTGTGACATTTGCATTTTGAGGGATTGGCTGTTATCTTGCCAGCTTTGGTTAATTGGTAAACCAAAACCTTGCATTTTAGTTTCTAGCCATGTAGGAACCTTATTGTACTGAGGGAAGCAGCAAAATAGCCATAGGCCTAGGATACTAGTGGTTTTATATTCATTGATCGACAGGACCAACAGGAAGTTACCGGCGTAGGCCTAAATTAGTTACAATTATTTGTTGTAAGTCTCTTCTTTCAGAGACACCCTTTATCTCGATTTATATTATTTGATTACAATTTGTTCAAATGTTCGAGGAAATTGTATAACAAAGGTTAGAGCTGGGCCGACTGTGGATTTTAAACTATCGATTTATCAACCCAAACATCCGATAAATAATCGATGCATCGGAACATACAGAGGACTTTGTTTCTCGCCATATTGTCGTAGTTCACTCTTTGTGAAGTCATGGTAATTATCTTCTGGTTTGGTGATTTCTTTGTTGTATGCACTTTTGTCTGGCTCTTTAGTAAGTAAGAAGGTAATTGCAAACTGGATAATGATGTCTAGTCATTTAAAAAACCTCAATAGAAGTACATCTTTTGCAATATCGATAAAACGATGGTTGAACAGGACAGTCAATTGCCAAAAAAAAACAATAGATTAATTGATGCATTGGACTCAGCTCTAACAAGGGTATAGCCTAATAATGTTTGATTTATTCATTCTATATAGCCAAAAAAATGGAAAAAATATATAACTGTATCAATTTCAGTAGTTTTTGGATGCTTGTTGTTGCTTAGAAAACTCGGAATTAAAAGGATTGAATTAGAACAGATCAACTGATTGGCAGATTGATGGACAAACTGCTATTCTGTTCTTTCTGCGTGCTTCTTGACTTCGAAAACACTGCCAAACTAATGTGTGCCTGGTTCTAGCAGTAACATGTGGGTAATACGACTTTCATCAGCAAAATCAAAGAAACCTACGTGAAAAACTACTATTGCAAACACAAGAAAACACCAAAGAAAGGCACAAATGCAAACATACCTGAGAGTCACTTGGCTTGCCTTGGAACTAGTATCCCACAATTTGATTGCACCATTCCTATAACTTAAAACATGGGAAAGTCTTCCATTAAATAGAAGATCAATATGGTTATAACTTAAAAACATGCAAAGTTCGCTCATTAACCCTTGTCCAGCTATTGACGTGTATACACGTTTTTGAAACAAGTCAAAAGTAGCAACATATAACCAATCAAATAGGTAGTCCCTGGCGATCAACCAATCAGCAATCCATAAAGCTAGTTCAATTCTTTGTTTAACTACTTCTATGAGCACAACAAGGGTTAAAATAGAAGATCGATAAGGCTAAGATAATATACTATATTGCCACCACACAACAATACAAATAATTGCTGCATTTTCGTTCTTACCCAGCAGCGATGCGCTTTCCGTCACGAGATTGTGCAAGGCAAATGACTTCACTACCATTTCCAGCCGCTAGCTTTGCAACCTACATCGTAAAACAAAGTTTTGACAGAATCGAAATGACTAAGAAATGGCCAAGATTTACCTTCTCTGTCAACTTCTGCTGAACTTGAAAGCAAATAATCTGACTTCTAGTGACCCCTTCTTCTTCTTAAATCAAGTGCCGTTAAATTAAATTAACATCTCATAGCAAGTTTAATAAAACATTTGATGCGCTTGCTCAACAGTCGTGCCTCCCATTTCTTTGAGGTCCTTACGAAGCTCATTTAGGAGTGTGGCTGGTGGTCTGCCGCGCTTCCTGTCTATTGGCAAAGCTTCCAGCAGGCTCGATTTTGCCAAATGTGTGCCTCTTAGAACGTGTTCAAGCATTCTTCTTCGTCTCATTTGCACTGTCAATGACCAGTTCTCAGCAATCCAGGCATTCACCTCCTCGTTCTTCATCACTTCTGGCTGACGGACTCGGAGTGTGTATCTCGTTAATTGTCTTTGGGTTACGTCAAGCGAGTTATTCGCGGTCTTGCTGGACGACCACGTCTCGTAGTTGTATAACATGACAGGTTTGACATTGAACTTTAACACCCGCAGCCGCTTTTCTCTTGAAATTCTTGGGCTCATTAACACATTCCTCGGTTTCGCCATCGCTTGCTGAGCCATCGCTCAGCGCACTGCAACGTCCTTCTTCGAGTGACCCCTGCCTCTCTTTATAAAGCACAAGCATAGAGCATGGAAACACTGGTTTATTTCTTATTGCGCCGTGGTTTGTGGACATGTATCCGGCACCACACGAATAACCGTTTCCGCTATTTGTTCTGCCTTTTCGTCGTTCTCATTTCGACATAGAAAATTTGTCTAGATTAAAATTTAGAGCAAGTTCTGTAAATGTTCTTCTAACTATATTAGAACTTGACAGAAAAAAAAACAGAGAAATACCGTACAACAAACAGAAGCATTCCAAGCATCGGGATTCGAATCTTGCATGAGACGGACATCACTAGACCCGACAGATGCCGCTGGTTTCAATTCGTTGCATTCACGGTTGAGCTAACCGTTGCCGAAGAGGTTTTTGAAATTTAACAGTATTTGTCTGTTTGAAGTATCATCCAACTAACCCTGAACTTAGCCCCAATCATAGTAGGCCTATCCTGTATCCCTAACCAAGCGCTAGTGTTGACCATAACCAACCTCAACATTGGTCGTAAACCAGGCTTGGGTTATAACCCTAAGAAATCAATCATAGTCCTGATCCAAGTCCTTGTCCTGCCGATGAATCACTCTGCCGGACAAATATCCAGTTCGTATTTATTAGCTACCTACAATTATGGTCTTCGTAGATATAAGCATGGGTTTGGGTCATGGGTGTCCAGGAGAAAAGAATACTCATAATTCACCAGGTTAAGATTCAGTTTTATAACAACAGCGAGAGAAAACTGAAATCCCACTAGGCCTATCTAGATATTAAGCTTCCTATGCCTACTGAGTGATTACTGAACAAATGAGCAGTGAATACCTGACAGGGCACAGGGCCACAGGCCCACAGGCGACAGCACCGACGCCATCTGTCCGTCTCTGCATAAGCACTTATAATAGGTAAAAGCAGACCAAAATATAATGGAAATATAATCAGCTACACCCCAGAAGCTGCATTATATAACAGAGTCGTATTTAAGGGAGATAGAGCTCAGTGAAGTCAAACTGTAGGCCGTCCCTGGTCCCTGGACCTACCTTCTCTCCTTTTCGAACATCCCACAAAATCACGTCATCAAGCGCTCCTGAAGCACATATATTCCTTTCAGAATTATCACCATTATCACTCGTAAATATCACATTAGACTTTGGACTGCCAATTACACCGAACGAAGCCAAACAAGAGTATTTCTTGTATGTTTTCTGTATCCCCATGTCTCAAACAAGACCACGCTGTTGCAGCGAGTCCGCCATCATTTCGCTGAATGTTGTTGACCCACGTGGGAGTCTAAGCTCTAATCTGACCGGATAATGACAAAAGCTGTTTTCATCTTTACTTACAGTAAATTAGTACGTTATTGGTTATACACATGGCTAACCGTATCCACTGTACTATTATGTCAGACAATTTCATAAATTTTCTGAAACTATCTATTCTTTTGTGATAAATGCTGATTTAATAAACATTTGTAGCGAATTTTCACTTAATCCGTTACAACTACGGATTGAATGGATCTTCAATTAACCGTATTCAAATTTATTTACAGCTTGAAGTCCTATTCTAACTTGTACAACGTTAAGATAAATAAAACAATTGATTTATTAACCGATATCTATTAATACCGGTTGTCTGTGGTGAATGATTGCAGAACAACGATTGTAATTTTGTTAGACATTTCACATTTCTATCAAATTTTGCAAATTATCCAAATTTTTACTTCTGTGGTCTAGTATCCTAAGTCCAAGCTTACCAGTCACAACTTTGTCGTTGTTGATGTTCTGATATTTCCTTCCAGTTCGTTTGCCAGAGATCTCTCAGTGTAAACTGTCACGAGTTACTATTGTAAAATATTTTTTTTAACGTAAAACAGCAAGTAACATGTAAAACAGTTCTGTGTTTGAAAGCATATTTACCACCTACTTATATTTTGGGGAATTCAGCACCTCAAATCAAAACGATGCCCTAATCAAAAATATTTGTAGGACAGCTGCTTCATGAATGGTGCAATCAAACTTTAGCAAAACCGGCGTGAGGGTGCTCTGTGCCTCACCTACCGCCTACAGCTGGACACTACTTCGTGGCTATGGGAGTGAGTAGCAAAGAGGCACAAGATTGGCAGACAATAGAAAGCCTTGGGCTAAGAAATGCAAGCAACTTTTGTGCCGGATGTAATGGATAGCAGTCCTTGCATATTCGTTTACTGATGATGATTAGCAACTCTCTACTGGAGAAGCCAAAATATGGGTTGTATAGCAAAGCCAATATGGCTAGTAGAGTTCAACTGGTGCAGATAATAATCAACATGCGGGGATATCTAATATTAACCAAGTTAGTGAGACGTAGTGAACAAGGAATCAGGCGTATCATGTAGACGAGGGAAAACAACTAAACTCTAAGAATTGCAGGATAAGTAAATTCATTTAAATGCAACTCTGTGTATTCATTCTTACAAGCAAAGCTCTCCCTCTGCAATCACGAACACAGCATATACGGACATCGTCAAGATTTATTGAACAGATGCAACAATTAATATTAACAAATTTCAATTTTTGTGAGAAGTAGTAATCCATAACATGAATGCAGAAACAATCAGCAAAACGCAACAATACTAACACTAGAATGCCACACAATTTGTACTGAATAGTAATTAGTAAATATACTAGTATATAGCTAATAATACTTTATTCTTCTTTGGGTAACTTTACATTGACAAGTCCTTCTGACCACAGACTTGTTGCAAGATGAAGTTTGTCCTCTTCATTTAAAGGGAATTCCTTAACTGGAGTAAATCCATCTGTCTTGTTCAGAAGCTGGTAAAGGGCTTTCCCAAAATGCAATGGAAACTTGATTCCAACAGGCTGTAACAAATAACAACAGAAATATTGCTACCATCGCCACCACAAGATACAGCCGTGGTTACTAAAACCATAATGTATTTTTCCAATTGACAGTGACATGGGTGAGCAAGACTTTCAAATGCAAAATAAAGTTGTGTAGGGGGTGAGGAATATATTTCGCTATGCAAATGTCTATGTTGTAATTAGCATAATTATAGTAAAGTCGCCGCATCATGCTGTAATGATAACGATAACGATGATGATTTATTTCTTCTATAGCGCTTTTTACAACATTTTTACAACAACAGATCAAAAGCGCTTCACAATGGTTAAAAAATCACCCCATTTACTTCACCTGTGTATAAAGGTCATTCTTCAAAACCCAAAATAACACTTTCTATAGAAATCGACCTGGACAGAAAGACCATCTGTCTATAAAGGTCATTTCCTTCAAGTTCCAAAGGGGACCATTCTAGACAGGTTTCACTATACAAGATGTCTGCACCACGGACTGGTAGAAACAAACAAGCTTAGGGCAAACAAATACAGTGGTCGCCGCTTAATAAAACCACCTTCGGACCAGGTCAAAGTGGTTTTATTAAGCGACGGTTTTATTA
>OFHS01001771.1:0-25150 GCA_900245855.1 Calvadosia cruxmelitensis
TTGATGCGAGTAGATTTATTATACAAAGCAAAATGTGGATAGACACTGCCACACTAACAACTACCACGATATCACGGAATTTAATCGAAGCTAAATAACCATCGTGGCTAGCGGCGCTGACTTTAACAAAGGCAATCATAACCAGCAATAAGACGCTTACTGCCTTGATCGGCTTTTTGTGTGCTAGGGTGAATCGTTGTACAGGACCAAAGAACTGTAAACATTTGCCAATCTAAGAGTAAAAAAGTAGTAAAGTCGTTAAAAACCGGACAAAAGAAAGGATGGCTAGTTAAGTAACCTCCGCTTTATTTCACAACGGCACAACACAGAAATCGACGTTTTTTGGTCTGACAGATTTATCAAGTGAATGTTGCTATAGTATTACAGAACAAAGATATGTTTTTTTTTTAAATAGACCATGGAAACCATTGCCATGGTAACAGCAAATCAGAATGCCAGCCAGCTTGCTCTGTGTCTACAGATACAGGCCAACTTGTCCAAAGTCTATAATAAGCCTGTCACAGAGCTAGTCAACAAATCAAAATTATGGTTTACTTGATGAACAATAATAATAATAATAATAATTGATGTATTTATATTGCGCTATTTCCAGGAAATTGCTCAATAGCGCTTTACAAAGGTTATCAAATCTATATACAAGTGTTTTTTAAAATTAATTATCTTATAATTTAACGGTGCATAAAAATAGAAGAAACTTAGATCGAAAAAATACTGTCTCTTCTATATACAGTTTAACCTGTTAATATCACCTCGGTTAATGTCACAATTTGTGGTTGAATAAATATTGATATTAACAACGCTACACTGTATGACGAAAATGACCAATGCTATATTATCATCAATATGACGTCATCAAATTATCACTAAATTTGGTTGTTTTAGACGTCCTTTCAACGGATCTTACAGTTTCATTTGTAGGGTATAGTAAAACCTGTCTACAACGGTCATCTCTGGGACCTGAGAAAACTGACCTTTATAGACAAGTGGCCTTTCTGTCCAGGTTGATTTCTATAGAAAGCATCATTTTGGGGTTATGAAGAGTGGTCTTTGTACACAGGTGGCTTCTCTATAAAGGTAGCAGCTAATACGCCACGGGTTTGATTGTACCACAAAAAGAGCCTTCACAAGAGAGAAATCTACCATAGATCCTCCTATGCTACCAAGACTGCATTAATTAGGGTGAGTATAGGGCTTAAAACGTTTTAATCTTAGGGCCGTGTGTATACAATTAGTACAATATTGTGGTGGTCTCATCAAGCATTTACGTCAGCACTCAGAGCGCCAATCAGCGCCCTCCGTCAGTCACTATAAATGTCTTTTATTTCGTAATATCGTTCTTTTGCAATCTGTAGTGTCAAGCCTTCGGACGGGTTGGCTACCCTCCGTCGTATCTGCTACAATTATATATGTATAACATCATACACTCGCCTATTCATGCATCAACGCCTACAACTTACATACTTTACAATATACCTTCACGTTAGCCAATCGGTAGGGGCCTATTGAAATAATTTGACCTACACCATCAACAGGGTTGGACGAAAAATAACAAAATTATCAACAATTACATACCACTAATGGTAAGAGAATCTGCAAAGTACTCTTCGTCAGAAAGTCAACAATGTCAAGGGAAACAGAGGATCCTCTGGCATCGAAGATCAACCACTTGATGAGCGGTGCAATCGTAAAGACGGCAATGGTGTTTGCAACAACTGTAATAATGAGTGCAAGAATCTCACTGCCACCGAGCTGAGAAATCTGAAAGCAAACAGAAGCAAAACACTGCTAGAGACCATTAGTCTTTAAAAGTAGAGAGGGTACAATTAAGGATCACAGATAGGAATAAATTATCAGTAGGACAACATCGTTAATGCCATCATTATTTTCCATTCAAAATAGTTATGATTTAAGTAATTAGCGATCTGAAGCAGGTAGTGATATTTACTAGAAGAAAAGCAATTGATAGTGGAACAGGGTGGTTTTATATTAGCCGGAGTGGAGTGTAAGGTGAAACCTGTCTATAATCATCACCTTCGGGACCTAAGGAAAATGACCTTGATAGACAGGTGGCCTTTTTGTCCAGGTTGATTTCTGGGTTATTCTGGGGTTATACAGTGGCCTTTATACGCAGGTGGTTGCTCTACAGAGGTGGCCACTAATCTAATACAGGCTTGATTGTATCACCCATTTCAGCATACTGGTTTCTTGTCTATACCGGTGTGCACGTTTGGCTCTGAACTATTTATGACGGATTACATTTTACAACCTCACGTATTCCTGGTTCTGACATGCCCTTTCATTTCACAATGGCCATAGCATCTTATCGTTTATAAAGTGCACTTCATGACTTCCGAAGGACCCCCCTAATAAGCAGTGGGGCTACTGGCTACATAACGGAGTGCAAAAAGGCATTACCATGACAACGCCGCTGGAAATGGTGCATGGCATGATGAAGTACAGCTGGATGCCAAGACTCAAGCTGTCAACTTCGTTCTTGATCTTCATATCATTTGTCTGATTCAATGTGCTATCATGGGATACGTTGCTAGCACTATTTGATGCTTGAGCCGTCGTGAAGTCAACAAGCGCTGCCAGTTTACTTCCGATGATGCAGGACAAAAATAGAATGCTAATGAGCGACCACGATACTGCGCGAACCGATTTGAAAGCTGCCAGTAAATCTGCTGTCTTCATAAAAATACCACTGATCATAAAGATTCCAATAACACAAACATACGACGTTGCGGGATGGTCGAAAGCGACTCCCACTTCCGGCACAAGGCTTCCAAACAGTATACAAAGCACAAGGCCAACTGGCAATAGATTCTCACTAATAAATGATCCAATCCAGCGCAAGTACTTCAGAAGAACTGCCTTGAGACCCTTGTTACAATGTATCGGTGCTGTTTCTGAAGATCCACTACCTATCAATGAGGCATTGGTGTCGGGACTTTCTTGCATAATTACTTCCACCAAAGTACGTACAACGATCCTCCTTTTTAAAAAAATCCAAGCATAAAGGAAACCAACTCTTTATCCTCCAATGCCAGATAAATAGATTTGAAGCCTCAACCTAAACAAAAACAGCCAAACAATTAAGTCAACCTTTGCTCGTAATATTCAATAAGCTATTAGTCACGTGCAAATAGCTAGTTATTAATCCAGAAAATTAATAATGAAGATGAAGTTTTCAAACTGAGCAAGAGTTAATAATTGGCACGATTCCAATTATTATTATTTTTTGATGAAAATGATGATGATGATGATGATGATTGGAATGATTCATTTTTCAAATTATTTGCTATGTCTTCAAAAATCAACGCATTTCCTATAGTTCAGTAGCTGAAAAATGGATCAATGTTACAGGATAAAATATTTTGAAGCTTGATCTATTGAGTAATCTCAATGCACGCTAAATAGGCCTAGCAAGCTCAAAACTTTGCAGCCACTACTTGGAATCATTGTGTAGCGTACGTACCTCCGTTGCTCTTAGAGTCAGTAATTTAAGAATCAAGAAGAACTTGTTACAGCCTCACGGTCTCTCTTGTTTAATAGAGTCACGCAGACGCAATAAACTGAAGGCCAAAGGGACACCGCTTCACACAGAAACTTGTTCTGTGTCCACTAAATTCAGGAATGGGACGAGGCATCTCAAATGTCAAAGCAGAGAAAATATTGAACATTCAATAGCAATATGCTGACTCACGTTCTACAGGCAATTAAAGGATAAAATTCATCTCTCTTTTCTAGCTTCTCTGAAGAAAACTACAAACTTGTGTCGTTGGAAGCATCATCCATTGTAGCAAGTTCTGAAGCGGGAGATTTTGAACTCATACCGTGGCGTACCATAGACCCTTCAAAATATTCCATTGTTGTGTTAAAAGTCAGATTTAATACAATCACGTGATGGGTCACGTGATGTCAGCATGATGAGCAGTTTCACTGGAAGATTATTCCTTTGATCGTATTGATTACAATTCATTTGCTGCAAACAAGATGTGAAAAATGTCCATTAAGATTCAAGACAGACAGTCTCTCTTTCTCGCTGAGGAAAACCCACTGGGGCCTCTTTCCCGTGCATATGATCACGTGGTGCACGTCCCACACCGTTCCTCTTGATCCAAGGTATCTTGTCTGGTCCAGACACGACCTCCTTTGCTCCCACCTCAGCCAACGAATTCTACTCACGACACGGTTAAACAAACTAATTAACATGGCAAACTCAACAGGAAAACCACCATACAAAGTCGGTAAGACACATCTTTGCTTTGTTTTACACTTTGCAAGTTGCCCGAGCTGCAATGTGATTATTTTGAAGCTCATAAAAAAAATTTCTGAGGGCTGTTCATTTGCACTTTCGTTAACACATCGATGCACCCTTCCATTCATACAAGTAGGCATCTTCTGAGATAGGTTCAATCAGGATTTGGAATCTTGTTTCCTTAAATTACGTAATTTACCTTATCTAAGAAGCTGCTTGCACGCGGCCATTTTTCTGCATGATTGCCGTGCTGAAGTAATATGATATTTGTCCCAGTTGTGCGCACGCGATGGACAATTCCCCTCTACATTTGCATTTGATTTTAAAGGCTCTTTGCTCGCTTTCTTCAACGTCTTGTGCAATGTTTGAGTAGTACTGGTCGTCAGCCGAATTCTTGCTTTCTGTTAACGTGCTACGAAGCGTTTTGGCATGCTTGAAGTGGCTGATTCGTCAATGAAATTTCTCCAGACTACTTTTAGGAGTTTTAGCGCTTCTCGATTATGCAATGCTTATACCGTCACCGTTGATTTTAATGACGAATTGATGTCGTGTGTGTCATTCTACAGCTGATATGAGTCAGGCCGCGCTGGGTCGTCGCTACATCAATTTGGCCGAAAACGAAATGCCAGGATTAATGATGATGAGGAAGCTGTACTCAGAAGCAAAGCCACTGAAGGGAGCTCGCATTGCTGGCTGCTTGCACATGACAGTTCAGACTGCTGTGCTGATTGAAACCCTGACTGCTCTTGGCGCAGAGGCAAGTATCAAGAATTTGTCATAATCCTTCCCCCTCCCCTGGACACACCCACACCCCTTGAATTTGGAACCGGATAAATGGGGTTGTCGAATATAATTTGCGTCAACTGGCGAATATAATTGAGAATTGTATTCAATCCGCCTGTTATGCCTGGGCCTACCTACATGTTTGTAATTGCTACCTAAAGTATAATTGTCATTATTTTATATCGGTTTATTTTGATTGAATTTGACAGCTACCTTAACGAGTTGATTTGGCAAAGGACTTGAATTAATACAATAGTGTGATCGTTGTTTGAATTTGTCATCACAGGTCCAATGGTCGTCGTGCAACATTTTCTCGACTCAAGATCATGCAGCGGCAGCCATAGCTGAGACTGGTGTGCCAGTTTATGCCTGGAAGGGAGAAACGGATGAGGAGTACTTGTGGTGCATTGACCAGACATTGTTCTTCAAGGACAACCAGCCATTGAACATGATCCTGGATGACGGCGGTGATCTGACCAATCTTGTCCATGACAAACATCACGATCTTCTTGCAAGTACGACCGTGTCATCAGCAACATGACAGACTATATCACATCTGTTGTTCTTGAAAGTCGTGCTAATCAGCATTGTTCTCTCTCTTTCTTTAGACATCCGTGGTCTTTCCGAGGAGACAACCACCGGTGTTCACAACCTCTACCGTATGTTCAAGAAGGGAGAGCTTAAATGCCCTGCTATCAATGTCAACGACTCTGTTACGAAAAGCAAATTTGACAACTTGTACGGTTGCCGTGAGTCTCTTTTGGACGGTATCAAACGAGCCACAGACATCATGATTGCTGGCAAAGTCTGCGTCGTTGCTGGCTACGGTGATGTTGGCAAGGGTTGTGCCCAGGCTCTGCGTGGTTTCGGTGCCCGTGTTATGATCATGGAGGTCGATCCAATCAATGCTCTGCAAGCTGCCATGGAAGGTATGGCAAACCCTCTTGATGGAATAAGACAAAAGTGTGTGTGTGTGTTTGCCATTGTTGTTTTTCACTTCAACCAGTTTCATCTTTTTATCCTTTTCCTGTATTCTTTGGATGATTTGATTAGCAAATGTAAGCCGTGTTGTCAATTACAGTCAAACCAGCAGCCAACTGTGTCTAAAGGCCACTCTTTATAACCCCAAAATGACACTTTCTCTAGAAATCAACCTGGAAAAAAGGCCATCTGTCTATAAAGGTCATTTTCCTCAGGTCCCAAAGGTGACCATTATAGACAGGTTTCACTGTATAGAGTAAAGATAAATATGTGTTGAATCATGCAAGGCAACCAAACATTTTAGGTCATCAGTGTAAGATGGTGATAATTTTTACATTTTATGAAGAAATTGTGTACTTTGCTGAAAGTGATGTGAGTGAGCGTGAGGATGCCACCAAATATATTTAACTTGTGCAACGTGTACAAGGGCTGGAAGGTTTACCTTCTATGGTCGGTAAAATTGGTCCGACGTGATCTTACTCGTAACTCTATCCATTTATGTTCTTACTAGGTGGTAGTTATCCCTTGCGTCATGGTGATCATTGCCATGCCTACGTTAGTTAGAAAGCTTGCAGTTTTATTTTCTGTCTTTTTGTGTCATCATCAGGATACGAGGTGACGACCATGGACGAAGCCTGCGATAAGGCAAGAATTTTCGTGACTGCCACCGGCTGCAAGGGCATCATTGCAAAACAGCATTACTTGAAAATGAAAGAGGATGCCATTGTTTGTAACATCGGTCATTTTGATTGTGAGATTGATGTTCAATGGCTGCAAGACAACTGTCAAAAGGAGACCATCAAGCCACAGGTAAGGCAGTGTTGTAGAGGATGAAAAGACGAAGATAAACGCAATCAAATTCCACACATACTGTATATATAATTGAGAGACAAGCTGCTGGCCCCACGACAGGGAGAGATGGCAGAGTTCCAAGGAGTGCATATGGTCGTTGGTGCCAGAGCTCTTTGTCGTGAGACACAGCGATAACAGAACAGACAGATTTGTTGACACGACGAAGTACAGACGGCAAAGAGGGTGATCACAGGAAGACACGGCTACATTCTTACAGTCACGTGACTACACAATGACGACATCAAGTTTACACTGACCATGGGTCATCCACTACAGTGTAATAAAGCATCGTTGGCCGTTGAGGCCTGACAGTTGATGTGGATTCAACAAGCAGTGCTAGGCTTGCCTAGTGATTATGGTCTTGTAGCTGACGTTTGCAGAAGGAGTAATCCATTTGCTAATTTTAATAAACTTGAATGCAGGGTAGTTTTTTTCAATTTGTGCTGTTTTTACATTTGAACCCTGTATAGTCTAAAGGCAGTGTCTTTAAGAAAATTCAATACATTTCTAATAAAAGAAGGATATCTCTAGGAACCTAAGACTATTAGACTACCCAAAACTTTATTGTTTAATGAACATATTTAAATGCATGGATGATTTCTCTTACAATTTACAAACAGGGCTCTGCTGCCTGACATCGTATATATTTATGTATATTTTCAATCGTATTATTATTTTGTTTCAGGTTGATCGCTTCACTCTTCCCAACGGCAGGCACATCATTCTCCTTGCCGAGGGACGCCTTGTCAACTTGGGTTGTGCCCACGGTCATCCTAGCTTTGTCATGAGCAGCTCTTTCACAAACCAGGTCCTCGCCCAAGTGGAGTTGTGGACCAACCCTGGCAAATATGAAATTGGAGTTGTCACTCTGCCAAAGACGGTGAGTTGCAAGTCAACATGCAGTTGAAGTTTGAATATGAAATAGAATTTGTGTGATTTATTATCTATTAGCTGGTACTGTATTTAGGAAATATATATATATATATATGTTGCACAGCTGAGCTCTTGCTGCTTTGCTGAAAGGATCGTATCTTGCCCGTTACACATTACATAATGCAAAGCAAACAGTTTCGATCGAGTGGCGAAATGATTGGGTTTGTAGTTAAACGTGACTTCTATTCTGATCGTCCTATTTCTTAAAAGGTGTGTTACAGAATGCACTAGCTGTAAAATACAATAACAACCAGAGCTTGCAGAGACCAACCCGGCAAAAATTTACCAGGCTTTAGGGATTCGCTAAAGCAAGGCCTGCCAGGAAATCCCCATATATAGAGGATTGATAAAAATAGCCTACTGTGGCATCAGTCAGGCTGAGCCGCCTCGTGTAAACAGGCCCTTAGTTGCTATCTTTTGTTGCATTGAATCCGTGATTGCTGTGAAACAAGGTGATTTTCCAAACTAATGTTCAGCATGGCTGAAAAAATGTAATCTCGTTTGCCATTCTCTATAATATGTTGCTATGCTTGGGAATCAATATTATTTTTCCTTTGTTTCAGCTTGATGAGCGTGTGGCAGCACTCCATCTGGATCATTTGGATGTCAAATTGACCAAACTGACTGACTCTCAGTCTGAATACCTCGGAATCCCCAAAGAAGGACCATTCAAGGCAGAATTCTACAGATATTAGAACAGCCTTTTAGAAAGGGTCTCCTAACGCATTTTTGTTTTCATACAAAACATTCTCAACAGAATAACTGTTTTAGTATGTGTCTTGTTGCTGTGAGTTTGGTTTGTTGTACGGTTGAGGCCCTCGGTCTTTTGTGCCAAGTGGCACGGATTGGATAGATAATAGGCAACGGTTGAGGCACTGATAGATAGATAGTATATATCGTGCAGAGCAGGAATTGATTCCTTTTCGGGGATATCACTCGCATCAACGACAACGGATTGCTTTCCAGATAATATATATTGATGAGGTGAACTGAATGGAGACGTGAATGGAAACATGAATAAAAACAGCATTGGAATTCATTAATAAAGGAACGTTGAGGAAAAGGTCCACGGTATTAGTGCTGGGTTCAATCAATCATCATTTTTTAATCTGAGAAATCCGATAAGCTTACAAAACTTTTTTGCACGGAGCATATTGCACGGGTTGACAGAATAATCAAATCCGACTGAACAGTTTACTTACAAAACGTTACGAGGAATAATGGGTGAGTGGTAGCGATGGACGCATTGCTAAAGAGAGACTGAGCGTTGCCCGCACGTGCGGTAAATAGCCTTGTACGTACATGAAGACAAGGTTCACATTTTTCGTCCCACACATACGTGGTGATGTTCTTAATGGCTGACACGACGGAGGATCGCTAGCCCGTCTAAGGGCTCGTAGTTTACCGGATTAAATGAAAATCCAGTAAAGCGGATGCATTCTTAATACAGTAATAGATTGGATGCGCAGCTGATACTCGGGAAAGATATCAGATTTTCGTAAAATCAGATAAAGTGGAATCCGATTTAGGTGAGGATGCTTTGACAGCCAAGAGCAAGCAATTAAATTGCCGATCAGAGAAAAGTCAAATTCCAACGTCAGGCGCAGGGATCAACGTGACTAATCTGTCTATCAGTGAGACCAAGGAGTGAGACAAGGTCAAATCGATTGCGTAGGCGTCGTTCTCTTACGTGATTGGCTGGTCTAGCACATGCGCACTCGCTTGTCGTTCTGGTTTGGTGATAAAACAGCTTCTCGGAGTAGTTCGAAGCGCCAAATGAGATTTATTTGCCGACTGTAGGATCAGAAAGTACTACCTCACATGTAATGTGATTTTCTAATGTCTTACAGTAATTGTATCAAATTACGACAGATCAGACCAGCTAATCGTATGATCAGAAGAAAAGTTTGCAGAAGCACAGATGTTCCCAAATTCTAATCGTCAAATGCATAAAACACGTCCTTGGCTGTGTACAGTAGAGCAACAAGAACGTTCCTAAGTCAGAAGGGAGCAAGCGAAAACGCATAAGGGTGTAATTGTACTAGCTATATTCAAACTTCAATCAGCACAAAGTGTATTTACGATGTACGCAGGACGCTGTAATGACGTCATTACCGCAGTCACTAATTATTCTACTGCTCTTCAACGTGCTGCTAAAATGTTGGTGGATTTTGAAAGTTGTTGCAAAGTGAATTGTATTTGTACTCTACAATCAGTCGTTTCATCGCTGAGATCACTTTTCAAGGACACAACAGCGCTATTCCACAAGTTTATGTCATTTAGATTGCCGTGTATGTGTGAAGTCAATTATCTCGGGACAAGGAATAAATGCTGCGGTAACATCCCAGCAAACGCCCTTACGACGTGTGCGCGACGTTCAAACGTCGTGAACCCTGTCGATGGGACGTCAGACGTCTTGTACTTCGTGTCAGACCCAATAAGCATTGAGGCCAGTTTTATGCTCTCGTTTTCCGTTCAGTAATTCTGTCCCGTTATCCACTTTATATTGTCGACGAGGATCCGTCCCATGATGCCTTCGTTTGCTGTCATGCAGTCTCTGCATTTGTCTCCGACGTCGCACTTTACCGACTATCTTGACGACGGCAAACTTGGTTGTCAATAGCACCAACGACAAAGCAGCGACAGAAATAAGAATCACTTCGAGTGCGGTGAACGATCTGTTGGGAGATCCTTTCACATGTAGTTGATGCTCGCTCCACGGATAAGTCATGAGCTCATGTGGCTGCCCCGTTGTCATGTTACCGGACATGTCTCCAGACGAGGCTGAGTCAGGTCGATCAGTCATTGGCTTCAACAGTGGTGTGATGACGCGAAACAGAGAATCGTTGGAAGCCACGTTGTTCCTTTCCTTTACTGTCATACAGACGCGAGCGAAGGTGTCTTCTGGGATGGCTTGCACTTGGTTCTTAGATGTCTTCTCAGTTCCAAAGCATTCCAGCGGCCCCAGAGTGATGAAGGCCTGCGCCTTGTTCATCGTTGTGAATTGCATCAGCGTGACGGGCAATGCGTTTTTATCCGTCAAATACCCTTCGTCAGATGACCATCTGTTGTTGATTGAGTCGCAGTTGCATAGCTTCTCCGGTTGCAGGCACGTCTTATCAACGCCGCATTTGCAACCACTCCCGTTGGATGGCACACCTCCCCAGTGCGTTTTGATCTCCCCAGAGCGCGTCTGCCATCCTGCATTGGGTGCGCCGGCGGGGGCATTCAGCAGTATGCTGTTGTAGCAGTCGAAGTGAATCAGCTGTCGGCAGAAACCGCTGCTCTCAATCAACGCTGTGATCTGTTCCATAGGCAACTCATAGACGACCTTATGAAATGTATAACCTTGAAAGTGTTCATCACCGTCTACGGTCTGGGTTCTAGTCTCTCTGTTGTGATGAATGATTGTCGCTGGTCGATTGAGCGAGGCTGTGAAGTTGCATTCGGCTGTGTATGGCTGCAGCGTTCCAATGCCGTCGGAGTCTAACAGACAATAGGCCTCCTCTTTCAGGCCGGCTACTTTGTAGTATGAATCGCAGGTGGGTTGGTAAATGGGCGATGCGCAGTTTTGACCGTAAAACAGTGTTCCTGCGCAGTCGCAGCTGTGCTTCAGCCAATCCTGCTTGCATCGGCCTCCGTTCAAGCAGGGACTGGGGAAGCATTTGTCAATGAGCTCACAACGACCAGGGTGCACTTCGGCCGAGGTCAGCATTTGCGTTTTGTTTGTGATTTCGACCAATCCTCTATTGATGACAATATTCTGAATGCAGCCCGCGAACCCCCGCACGGACTTGCCATCGGCTCCTCCACCCAGGCGCAGGCGCGTTGGACGTGTGCAATCGTACGGTGGTCTCACATCGGGCATCGGTGCGCTG
Organism: Calvadosia cruxmelitensis; assembly: GCA_900245855.1. Taxonomy (NCBI): domain Eukaryota; kingdom Metazoa; phylum Cnidaria; class Staurozoa; order Stauromedusae; family Kishinouyeidae; genus Calvadosia; species Calvadosia cruxmelitensis. The sequence continues at coordinate 11,710 of OFHS01001771.1, forward strand.
TGAATAAGCGACGCGTCGACGGACAACTGCAGGTCCCGCTGCGTGACGCGCGCTGTCAAGCTGTGCCATTTCCCATCGGCCACAGATCCGACGTACCTCACTCCGTCAGGCTGTGCGCCAGAGATGCGATGTTCGAAGTAGACGCCGCTTGAAGTCATGGTAACCATCAAAAGACAAGTCGTGCCCTCGGAGTACACCATCACGCCAGCTGAGTCGTGCGTGCGAAACGCCAACTGAATGACCAATTCGTCATCTTTAAGGCCTGGTAAAGACAGAAGCTGAAGCCATGAATTGGGCTTGGGGAATTCTACGGGGGTGTAGGTCTGATCTGGGCAGGTGAAGTCTATCAGCCCCGTGGCAGACACTTGTGGGTCTCCTTCTTCGTAAAACTGCAATGGCCGTCGGCTATCAATCACTAATTTCTCCATACATCCACGGTAATACGGCAACAACTGTAAGCCCTCGTTTTCATACAGGGTGTACGAGACAAGAGGATTCTCTAACCCAGCAACAAAAATCGTTTTGTCGATGCGCACGCCAGAATATAAGCCAGGAATCAGCACCTTTCTTTCCACTCGGCCATCTATTGTCACGTGATTCAAGCGACCCGTTCGAAGTACGCTCAACGTGTGCCAGCGATTGTCAGCCAACTGGGCGCCTAGCAACAGATCGATCAATCTTCGACCGCCAACTGTGAGCTGGTACCTGAAACATCAACATACACCCGATCGACTGTGAGCACAAAACACAAATACAGTAGCTGAGTCCAATAAATAAGAAGAGAGTACAGTCATGCTAAATTATTCTATTTTAAAAGTAACGGAGACCGCCTAATTCGAAATCCCGAGTTAATAGACAGAGCTATAGATCCTTCTTGTTACTCCTATGTGGATACTTCTAAACTGAAGTCCGTCTAACTCGAATTAGCTATCCTTTGTTCTTTGGTACTTCGCAATAGACAGGAAGGGAATTAGTTTAAGTAGTTGAATAATTGTCAGAATAAGTCTATTTAATTTACATTTGTCTTTAAATAAATATTTGTTGGAATAAACGAATGATTCTTAGAGTAGTTCTTGCTGAAAGGCCTTCGATGCCGAGTTGAGACATCACATCCATGCGCCGTAAATAGTTTGATGACGGTACCTTTCTGTACCTAATGAGATAACACTTTGACCGCATCCTTTACAATATATCTACTGATAACTTATATGCGTAAAGAGACAATTTTCGGCGTAAAGTAAAACTTTAATATAATATTTGGGCTTGCCTCTGCAGTATATATCGAGTATTTCTCTCTCGCAACGTGTTTATAAACTTGTGAGAAAACGGCTTCTTTCCTGAGAAGTTCTACAGTTACTGTAAATATAACAAGAGCGCTATAGTTTTCAGTAGCGTTCTATAAACTAGGGTATTATTATAATTAACATGAGTACTTACGTTTTTCTGCTGGGTTGTAGTTACGTAAATTGAAAATTCTATTTCTACTGAAGCCACTTCTGTTAATTTCCCTCACAGCTTGTTTGAGTTAGTAAATGAATTCGATAAACAAAGCGATTCCATTGATGTGCGGTTGATGGTTGACCGCTATGAAGAACCGGCATGGTCAATTACGACTGAGAAGATAAGTCTGGGCTTGGCGAGTTTATCTATGATATTTGTAAGTTATATGCCAATAATAATAGCTCTATTTACACGGTGACCTTACCCCGTCCCACCAACTGGAAAGAGAGCGATATTCATTGGAATAAATTGTTTTTTATTTTGTTTAAATTGTTGTTTGTACTTTGTTTAAGTATTGTGTATTTAAAACTCACCTGAGCTTCGCTTTTGTCAATCTGACCACCACAGAGTTCATATTACTTCCAATCAAAGCCAATAATAGTCCATCCTGCTCTAAGGTTTTAAATCGTAATGACAAACGGTTGGCGTTGAAATTTAAAGGCATCTTTGAGATGTCGTAACGTAGGAGAGAGTTGCCGCGAAATCGAACGGTCGTCGCTTCTGAACGGTAGAACGCCAGCGTCAGATACAGAACGCCAATCAAGACGACGCGTAACATCGTTTCGTACTAACCAGGTACTAACCATGCATTCCCTCAAGACATTTCAGCAGCAGCAGCATTTTTCCTATTGTAGCTAAGCCGACCGTGAGTTGTGTTTATGAAGAGGATCTCTTGCAAACTGGTTAACTTGTATGGCAATCGTTCTTATTCTGGTGTCGGTCAACCAGCAAAGCTTTCGCGTGTATCGGACAACCACTGAATAATTGATCAAAATGATTTGCGAATGTCTCTCCAGAGATTACAGTCAACAAATCCAGTCGATAGTCAGCAACAGTAAATTACTTGACAATCTCAGCTGCAACATTCTATTGGCTTACTCAGAGGCTTCGTCTATTTGTTTCCTTTCCCTTCAGCTTAATTGAAGTTTGACTGCAAATGAAAGGCACGCCATTTTCCAATTATGCATGGATTTGCAACGGCAGCTGAGCGATTGGCGCCGAATTTGATCTACTTGAAGTCAAAATATGTAAAGAATATAATTCAATAGCATTTGATTACAATCTTTTTAGGAGAATGAACGCTCGTAATTCTAAATTATGTTGTTTAGAATGCAGATATAGGAAGGAAAAAATATATACACCTCTCGAAAGCAGCTGACATCTTGCATAAAAGACATGCTAAAAAGTTAAAAAGCGTGCTTTGCTCAATTTTACGACTTGGTTTGCTGTTCCCTTCGGTGTTTCTTAGCCATTTGTAAAAGCATGCAATTCTTGAAGATATTTGCTATTATTGATAAGCAGAAAGATAACTATGTATCACCACCGAGCAGTTTCTTAATCATTTTGTGAAGGGGCCGACGCAATAGAAATTCCAATAGCGTCAGAAGGATTGATTGAACAGGTGCCTTTCAGTCCTTTTATGTTATGTACATTGATTTAAGCTTTGTTCTGTTTTCTGGGAGCTTGCGCCTTAGTCCTTACAGCGAACAGCTAAAATAACGTTCAAAGGGGAAGGCAAGATATGAGTTGTGGGAAAAGGCAAACTCCTTGCAATGGTAGAAGATGATTTAAAAATGCAAAACCATCACTTCAAAAAGAAACAAAGCAAAATATACCTCCTCATCATCATTTAATCTTTTGTCCAATAAGCTAAATAGCTAATACAAGCTGTTTTCACGGAGCAACTTATGATAGAACAAATTTAAGATTACTAATATCAATTATAAAATATATAAAAAATAATAAAATATCTTCGTCTAATAATGATAATATAGAAGGCCGTTCCTTTTCCCTTTATGTACTTGCTATAGAAACAAAAGTACGCCCATAAAGCGCCTGGCTGGAATTGGACCAGATAAGAGACTGACTGGGAGTGAGGCTGTAACGAAACAAAGGGTAACCAAGAAAAATAGATACGAAGCGTTCAACACTCGAAAGCTTTGAGCCAAACTGTAAAATACACGGCTTAAAATAAGAATTGGAGAACATTTGTACTATACATGAACTAATGACATTGTTTGTACCACATTCATCGCTGTGGTTACCAAGGTTACGATGCCATCGCGAGTTTTTGTCAACGAGCGGTAAGCAACGCTGGAAATTTGAAACTCTAAAGTCCGAGCTGGATTGTCCGCACTTTGAGCTGTGACCGTGCTTGAAAATGAAATGGAAACACAGAGTGCTTGTTAGCATTCTGGTTATTGTACTGGCTGTGGTTTATTGTGAGTTTTTTATATTTGAGATAGCAGCCATGCGGTGTAGATGGCCTTCCTCGCACACGGCTGGCAGCTCTCTTCGTGGAAGGAAAGCATTGTTTCTTACTGACACTCACTTACTTGGACCATATCGTGGCCACTGGCTTGACAAATTAAAAAGGGAATGGCAAATGAGACAAGCGTTCCGAGCCATCACGCACAGCTTGGCTCCAGATGTTGTGTTTTTTCTTGGTGATCTATTTGACGAAGGAGAGATGGTCGATGAAAAGGTAACCTGAAATTTACTGGCCTATTGAAAGAACTAGGAAGCTAGGAATTGGGGTAACCAGCAGGAAGCTCAGGCTATGGCCCCTCCCTCGGCGACAGGGGACAATATCCCCCTCAGGGGTGGTGCCAAGGCGGGATTCCCCCCGTCGGGGAAACCTATGCCCCATCGGAGAATACTGTTTCATTTTTCTGGATAGCTACACTTCAAAGGAGCAAGCGCTTACACAATTAATCAATTTATCAAGTCCCCCTTCTGAAACTGAATGTCCCTGATCCTGATTGAGGGAAATGTTGGTGCTACCCTTGACATGATAGCGTTGATTAAGATTGGGGGCATCCTAGATCTAAAAATATCAAAGGCCAAAGGTCAAATGTTTTCAAGTCCATATTTATCACAAGTATTTTGTTTTGGTGCGATTGACACCCTTGAGTAGAATTCTTGTGCTAAATCTGACTAACGATGGATCGGCCTGACCTCCCCTGTATTGGTTAGATCTCAAATATGACTCAAACTATCTTTATGTGTGATGAAAATCAAGCAATCTCTCATGGAATCAGGAAGTGCCGCCACTGACAGATTGGTTTGCCTTCGCCTCCTCGCGGCTTTGCCGATCCGAATGCGTGGTTTTCTAGTTGGGAGACACTGAGCTTCCTATGATTCAATATTTGAGAGTAGCAGATACGTTGTGGGCATGTGTCAACGACCCGTGACAACGAGATGCGTACGATTGAAACACTCGATGGAGATCAACCTTTAAGACTATCATGCTTGCAAGTGGCTTGGATGCGAAATCAGAGGTCAAGCAGTTGGCTATCGTATGCAACGTGGCGGGTGAGCTGTTTCGCCAATTTGCAAAGAGGAATTGTAAGTTTGCTGATTCTCATCCCGAAATAGTTGAGAATATTTAAAAATCTTGACAGGAAACAAGGCTCCGATCAGATCAGATCCGAATACTTGCAATCGTTGCGATCTGTCTACGATGAGACTGGCTATATATAGTGACGATACTCTCACCGGTGAATCGTTGTTGCGCGATTTGCTAATTCGAGGCATTAGGAACGCTGATAAGTATCCGTTAGTAATGCAGTTGACAAACTGACTATTACAGACTGCGTAAAACTCATATCTATAGTTGAGACACTTGAAAGACCAGCACAGGAACATGCCGTGGCTGTTTTGTCATCCAGGCGCGTTTTAAATTTTGTGGGCTTAATCAACCTCGAGGACAATGTCTTGCCTATATGGAAGAACTTGTTCGATCTGTGGCGAAAAGAATCATTTTAAAGTGAAATGTACTAATTCAATGGCGATCAGCGTTTGGAGATGGAAAAGCCCAAACCGAAAACAGGGCCGTAGCCAAAATGCCGCAGCGTTCGTGGTTTGTTGAAGGTTGCTGCGTTGGTATCAGATGATGATAACGCTAATTCTGATGGCTCTGTTGATACTGCCTATGCCTTACCCGAGAAGTTACTCAAAATTGCGAAAGATTTCGGCATCACGCTATGTCCGCCCATGGAATAGCAAGAACATTTCGGATGAAGGCTCGTTGAATCTCTCCTCCTCATCACACGCTCGTTCAGTCTCTGTTGCTGCAAAATCGACAGCACAGTTGAACTGTCCCTTCTTTTATTCTGATTATTTAGATTTGATGGGGGAGGGGGATAAATCGCTCGCCCTTCCCCGTGAATTTGAATTTGAAGTAAATGCCGTCAAAGAACTGCTGGGTAAAATGGGAACTGCCTCGATACAATTGGAACCGAACGCTAAGCAGGCTGTGCAAGGCTCTGGAAAACTTGCTTTCCGACTGCACGACCCTGTCGCAAAAGAGTTGGACAGATTGGTCGACAAGAAGTCCTTGCCTGCGTCAGAGGACGGTTTAAATGGCTCTCCCCTATCGTATAAGTGGCGTGGTGTAAGATTGATGCACCCAGGATACAGTATGTGGCGATTTTCGCCGTCTAAATGAACACATTCGTTGTGAACGATTTGTTATCCATACTGTCGAGTCATTTTTCGCCGACTTGAATGGTAGTACTTTGTTGTCTACTTTGGATCTGGATTCTGATTTTAATCAGGTCGCGTTGGATGATGAGTCGAGTGTTGAGTTCTGGTGGAACTTTATTATAGCTGGAGTTTGTTGCCCTGAAAGACGTTGCCAAGGAAACAGCGCTTAGTAACGCTGTCGAGAACAGTGATTGGTCTAATGTACCACTGTCGAGACGGAACTTTCTCCTGGAAAGAACAGTGACACCTGGAAGCGATTACCTGAGCATTAGTATCTATCGGCCCCTATTCTAAACTGCTTTAAGAACAGGCTTGACGAACTGTGGAAAATCTACCGGTTCAGTCAATCAGACCTCGCCGCATGCACATTACCAGGTTGACAGGCACTACGTTGAGCGACCAATCTGTTCACAGGCTAAGTAGACCTATTTATTCTCAACAGAAGAGGATAAGTATAAGCGAGTTCGACGATCGCAACTTTCCAATGTTGGACATTTTTCATGTTAATCGTAAAGCGTTTCCATCCGTCGTGGACTACGGTTCTTGATATCCGGATGTGGTTTAGTGCTCGCTGACGGACGACCGAAATAATGACGGAAAATGGTCTTCAATTCACATCGGAGGATTTTAAAGCGTCATTTATAAAGCATGGAAAGTACGAATTAGACACTCTGCTTCTCGCTACGCAACGTCAAGTGGAATGGTAGAGCGATTTAATCGCACATTTAAACGTCGATTGCATCGTTGTGATGAATTACCCGATCGCTAACGACTGCGACGTGTCTTGAGGACATCGTACCATCGTATCATTGGCGCCACTACATCCTTGCACCCATTGAATGATAGGAAGCCAATCACACCTATTCCGTGGTTTTGCGTGGTACTCGTCTTGTAAACCCGTCGCACCAGCTTTCTGCGATGAAGCTGTCGTTTGACAAGTCTTATCGCGTCATCGAAATATGTCAGCCAAACGTTGCCGAGGAAGTCGCGTTGGCTCAAACATCGTTGACGGGACTTTGTCGTCCGCTCCTCGCCGCGTTGAGATCACTACCGACGCTGGCCGTAACCTGGTTCGTGCATGGTCAGACGTAATTACATCACCATCTCGATCTGGTGATCCGTCTGAGCTAGGCACTCGTTCGGGTCGCACCGTGGGGTCGCACCGTGAAACCGCCAGTCAATTTTGAACTGTCTGATCCAATAACGCATTGATTGTGTTGGTGATTATATTGAACTGGACTTGTCGTTACTTTGATTATAGATGCATCATTATTACTTATTTCATTACTTACATCTTGTCGTTTAGTTTTCTTTGAAAGAGAAGCGAATTGAGTGCTACAACCTCGTATTCATGTAACCTCGTCTGCATGCACAGAAAGGCTACCTTTCTATAAAGGTCATTTTTCATATGTCCCAGAGGTGATCGTTATAGACAGGTTCCACTGTAAGTACTTAGCCATAAAGCCTCTAGTTGCTCTCATGCAACCTTGAGACAGATCATGGCAGCCACTGCATGGCATTGTGATACTGAAGCAATCTTTGTTGCGTCGTCGTGGTTACGGACAGTGTATTGTTTATTATGAATCGTTACATTATAACTTTACTTATTGTTGTTCCTCTGCTGTACGTAGTGGTTCGTTGTTGCAAAGTATTTGTCATTAATTTGTGAACCGAAAAGAGAACGGGTTGCTTCCATGAGACAACACCGCACACAACAACAACAACAACAACAAGTTCTTGCTGTACTCCAATTCAAAATGTAACTGTTAACGTTATGGTTTAGTTTGAAAGAATGAGCCATTTGGCGTATACTAAACATTTCTGAATTTTTTATTTGAAGGGATTCAAACGATATGTGGAACGCTTTCGTCAATTGTTTCCCGTTAAACCTTCAACTGATGTTCATGTTTTGATTGGCAACCATGATGTTGGTTTCCATAATCAGTAAGTACTTGGCTAGATTTTAGACCATGTCCCCTGTTAGGATTACATTGAAACCTGTCCATAATTGTCAGTTGGTCGCCTTTGGGACTGAGGTAAATGACCTTTAGAGCCATGTGGCCTTTCTATCCAGGTCGATTTCTATAGAAAGTGTCATATTGGTGTTATGATCTTAGCATAAGGTCACTGTTAGTTTTAAAGTAGCACGCAAGCGACAACAAAGTCTCTCCGTAAACACGTGCATTCAATACCACGGGTAAAACACAACTGAACAGGACAATGCCCTGTGATTACGTATCAGATCTATAATTACTCTCTGCCGGGGGTACGTGCTGATAATAAAATGAGCAAAGCAGTAAACTGGGGGTGCACAGTAAATAATGGTGTATGTATAATTGTCCCAGCAATTGGGGTTATGAAGAGTGGTCTTTATACACAGGTGGCTGCTTTATAGAGGTGGCCGCTAATACAGGTTTGACTGTACTTGTCAAGCTGTGAGATCATAGTGACATATATGGTGACCAATATGTTGGATTGTGTATGGTTTACACTGACACTCTGGAAAGCAACTCATTGTGGTTCGTAAAAGGAAAGGCACCCGGCTACGACGATTTCAAGCTGCCTAATGTGGCAATTAATTTTATTTGCATTTTTTTCAGGTTGATGGTTGAACCACATAGACTGGATTGGTTCAAATCTGTTTGGTCGACATCATTTGCGAAACTGGTTGACATTGGTGGGATCAGGTATAAACCAGCAGACCAATCAATTACAGTGAAACCTGTATTAGCAGCCACCTTTATAGAGCAGCCACCTGTGTATAAAGACTACTCTTCATAACCCAAAAAGACACTTTTCATAGAAATCAACTTGGACAGAAAGGCCACCTGTCTCTGAAGGCCATTTTCCTCAAGTCCCAGAGCTGACCATTATAGACAAGTTTCACTGTACCATCAAATTTCTCTAGGGAAATGTCTAAGTTGTATGTTTGTACAATGTAGCATGTCTTAAAGGTTGTATCTGTGCTGATAAAGCATTTTCAAGAAGAAGCACTTTCAAAGCATTATACAGTGAAACCTGTCTATAATGGTCACCTCTAGGACCCAAGAAGAATGACCTTTATAGTGTACTAGCCTCGTATTCAAGTAAAGTCTCTTTTTCATGTAACCTCTATTTCATGTACATTTTACCTATATAAGCCAATGTCGCATTTAATAATACAAGATTAGCTCTCAGCTCAACTGAATCACTCGCACAACGTTTCTCTATTGCTGTCTCGTTCGAGTCGAATTAATTGTAAGGTTGTTCGTAATGGAGTCTAACACGAACACCTCCACAATAGACAAACGGCAGTTCTGTCCAGGTTGATATCTATAGTAAGTATCATTTGGGGGTCATGATCAAGAGCGGCCTTTTTACACATGTGGCTGCTCTATAGAGGTGACCGCTAATACAGGTTTCACTGTAATGTTAATAGTCTTGTATGTCATTGTAGGCAGTTGCATGAATTTATCAAACAGAAGGTTGTTATGTTTACATATTAAGTAAGAAGCTAAGGACAACACACACACCAGCAGAGAACACAACCGGATGCCAGCAATCGAAGCTATAATGAGGCAACAACAAGACGAGGCACATTTACATATCAATACATAACAAAGATTATTAAAGAATGCTCAATATTTGAATTTTGAAGTGTTTTGGATTAGCAGAGACCTTTTTCATTGCAACAGATCTCACTATGAACGGTGGGATATTGACAAAAGTCGGCAGTATGTGAAAGCAGTTAATTAGCAATTCCTGTAATTTCTCTATAAAAATTGATTTCAACTAATTGGGATGGCAAGTGAGATTGGACATACTCCAATGGGGTATTAACCAATGTCAGCTGTGTTAACTTTAAATACTTTTACAGGCAATGGACGGATATGTATTCAGGCAGTCTCTTATACACGCTGTCATGAAATATGCTAGCTTTAATGTTTGAAAATTGGATTAAGAAACGTTTTGCACCAGTGATCGTATGCAATGGTAATTGATATCAATTGAGTTGAAAACGTTGTTTAGCAGTTGTAATTATGTTTCTGAAATGTTTTTACTATCCTAATTTAGATTTATCTTGCTCAATTCAATGGCATTCAGAGACGATGGCTGTTCTCTGTGTCAAGATGCTAAATTAGAGCTGCATCAAATTGTTGGCAAGATTAAATCAGTTTCACAAGCCACCAAGTATGACTTGTCTAGATGCAGGGAAACTTTTGAAGGCTTGCATTGCGTCGGGAACACAAATCAACCAATATTGCTGCAAGTGAGTAAAATGTACGTTGATTTGACTCCTTTCATGTGAGATTCAGTTAAACCGGTATTAGCGGCCACCTATGTAGAGCAGCCACCTGTGTTGAAAGGCCACTCTTCATAACCCCAAATAATGCTTTCTATAGAAATCAATCTGGATAGAAAGGCCACATGTCTATAAAGATCATTTTCCTCGGTTTCAAAGGTGACCATCAGAGACAGGTTTCACTGTATCTGCTGATTGTTGTTTACTCTAGGTCCTGAGAAATTCCTTGTTTTGATAAATTTTGTTGAATTCCTTCAAAGCATTTCCCTCTTTATCGACATAATGAAGAAAATTGTAACGGAGAAGACGGAGCACATGAAAAATGGAACGAAAATCGCCAATCACTTGACGTTGTTTCTCAAGAATCAAGTAACATGTTGTTGGATGTCATCAGTCCATTTATGGTCATCAGTGGCCACACCCATCATGGATGCGTTGTGTTCCATCGAGGTCAGGTAGCAGAGATCTCAGTGCCGTCGTTCAGTTGGCGAAATATCAATAATCCAAGTGTCTTGTTGGTGAGTTTTTCGTAAAGTGAAATAATTGTTTATATAATTAGTATCATCATAGACAAGCTTTCTAGTTTTCTGGGTCCCCCTCTGAAAATAAATTGATGATAGAAAAATTGATGATGACAATGGTATAATGATTTTTGATAATTTCATTGCAAAATGACAGAGCATAAGGTTTCTTAGACAACATTTAATGTGTGAAGCAGACTATTTCAATACATTAAAGCCAGCACTAGCTGGAAGCCTTTAAACATCAAAGAACTTGTCACCAAATTGTGTCTTTATTGGAAAGATTTGATAATTCAAACATTACACAAAAGGGCACTGTAGTGCACTGTTATTACGTGAACAGATATTATGATACCGAATACTACTTTTTATTTATTAATATCACTAATCACTAAATTATTAATTTATGTTGATGGACATGCAATTTGGGTATTGCCTTTTGTGTTTGTTTCTTTTATTTGCAATTTAACTTGTTAAATACCCATTAGATCTTGTGTGTTTATATCTTGTCCAAGCTGACATGCTGTCACAATTAATATTTGAAAATATTTCTTTTGGTTTTAGGGTATAACTGGAAACCATTCTTTTGCTGTCAACAAATGCCGGCTGCCGAGGGAATCGACTTGCTTAGCAATATACACATGGACTTTTATCTTGATTTTAATAGCAAATATTCTGCCTCTGACATGCTTCTTTGGAACATCTACAATAAATGGACACCTCATAAAACTCAAGTTTGTGTGATAATTATATTTGAACAAATCAAGACTCTAATGATATATTTCGTCTTACAAAATATTTTTGATTATTTTCATAATTATTGTAATTTATGTACAGTACAGTATGCAATTTTCAGTAAATGACGGTCAATTAACTGATCGAGCTATTTCATAGCTGTTTGAATTGTTTTTGCTATTCTGAGGACTTTGATTTGTTTTGTTGCGGTTCTTCTATTACTGGATTTTGCAGTATTCTGTATTTTAAAATTTAAGAAAAACTGAATATTTGTAGGTGAGGACAATATATTAAAATCTAATGTACTAAATTATTATGAAAAAGCAACTGTTTTCAGAGAAACTGGTGATACATCACGTATGTTTTCTGCACCTAAAGTGGGAAAATGTCTTTACTTGTCTCAAAACAGTTACGAATGCATAGCACAGACAAACCTGTATTAGCGGCCACCTCTATAGAGCAGCCACCTGTGTATAAAGGCCACTCTTCATAACCCCAAAATGACACTTCCTATAGAAATCAACCTGAGGTTTCACTGTAGCCGCAGTTTTCGAATTTCCATTTCGATCTCAAATGCAGAACAGGAGCGACGAATTGCAATGTTTTCATCACAGGTTACGACTTACAAATTCATGATTTTAGTCATGTTAGATAGATAGACATAGAAATTTATTTCAAATAATCACAGTGGAGTATACAAGAAGCAGATAGACAATGGCTAAAATATGTACATGTGATAGTTTGACGTGACTCCGTAAGCAAAAGCTGCTTGTTTATTGGAGCACGCAAAGGATTACAAAGAATTCGAAGAAAAAATAAAAATACAATTCATATAACTTTTTTACTTTAGTTTTCCTTTTAAATCCCATTATTTCTAATCTCTTGATAGCTATGGTGTTATCAGTGCCTCATTGACGATTGATGTGTCCATTTGTATGTTATGGTATGTCGAATTCAAATATACAGTGGCAAAGAAAGTGCAGATGGTTCTGGAAAGTGCTAAAGTTCTAAATCCGAAACCAAGGTTCAAAGTCCACTGCCCTTGCTCTGCGACGAAAGTTGATTCAGTGTAGTGCTGTTGTCAGTTCTATTTGTGTTCACGACTACAGGCGACTGACATAATTTGTGAAACACTGTCAACCATGGCGGAAAAAGCAGAAAGCCTTCGAGGGAAAGTTGCTCTTGTGACGGGAGCTTCTCGCGGGATTGGGAAAGGCATTGCCAAAGTGCTGTGCCAAGCAGGCGCAGTTGTCTACATCACTGGTTCGTGATTTAGTATGGCCGTGTTTCATATTGTCGCGCTGTTTTGAAGTTGTTAGCGGTTCAGAAGGGCAGACCGTGTACAGGTTAAAAGAGTAGAACATTAGAAGATGATTAAATTACGATAGAGGCAGGATATAGTCGATAATGGATGCCAAAGTTTGCTCTAGCCTGCGTGCAGTCGGACTGGTTTTTTTTCCGTGAAAGAGTTTGTCTGCACGCAGACTCTACGCGTGACTCGTGAGCAACCCACATGGCCGCGTCTATATTGCTGCCAAAGAAACAAAATGCATGATGTTTTGATGTGTATAGCACGTTGTGCAGTAGAATTATTAAGTAGAATTACTGCACAAGTCAACTGTCAACCTTGACTTTTCATGGGGAAAGATTTAGGAATTCGCTCATTTAGTCATTTTGTGGAATGCTCTCACGCCAGAAGTAAACATGGAAAAAAAATTGCAAAATAAACTTCGATTTATCATCACGTTTTCACAACTTGTGTTTTGAGCCGGTGCAGTAAAGCAGATATCCAAATATAGATTCTTGAAATCCTCAAATTTACATCTAATAGTTATAATTATCTTTGTTATGCCTTGTCCATTTAACAGTTTAACCTCGTTCTGAACATGCTTACCTCGTTTTAATGTTCTGTATA
>OFHS01001772.1:0-25134 GCA_900245855.1 Calvadosia cruxmelitensis
GAGCCTGGCGCACGACTGTCGCGCGATTGTCGCGCTTGAAGCGCGGTAGAACAGGACCATGGAAAACGGGTAAATGTCTCGTATTTGCGCAATACCTTCATTGTCTTTGTACCGAAGCACATGGGATTTCTGGGTTTCTAGAGCGCGATGTTCAGTGTGTTTGTTTGCATTCGCTTTAGTAATAATGTCTGGCAGTGCTTTGTTCGTGATGCTGTTCCCCATTGTTCATATTTCCATGGTAGACGGCAAGATGTACCAGCAAAGCCTTAAAACATTCCGCATTGAGCCGATGTTTAGCAATGCGCTTTGCTCTGTTAAGCTTTGTAAAACCTGTCAGGGGCTGCTCGGCAAAGCGAACCGGAATGCCGTTTTTTGTCGTCCACTTTCACGTTCCGCTGTCATGACTTTGTCGTGAAATTTCACAAGAAAGACCCGAAAGACTCCTAAAATGCCGACGACGCTTCGTTCCGCGATTAAAATTTGAACCACGTGCGAACCACAGCACGTTTCACTGGGCAAAGGTTTCTACAAATTGTGGTTGAAAGAGATAATCTTCTGCGTTCTGTGCCTCCCTTTCTCGTCTCTGATTTCCCTCGCGCCGAGCGTCTTTCTCTCTTGTCAACACGCCACTCATTGTTGGGATTACCATATGAATGGGACTGCTATTGAGGGTCTGTGTTGAGGGTTGAGTTGTGTTGAGACAACGACACCACCACAACCACTGTCGGTCGTCGATGTGTCACAAGGCCAGACCTCAATCGACCGTTTCTGCCACTCGTTTTACGCTTACCCAATCTCATTTACTGCTGGAGAAGTGGAACACAGCAATGGTTTAATAAAATACCGGGTTAAATTTGTGAGGATTTGTTTATCGAGCAAGATGGATGCGTCGTACAGGAACGGTCAGATATGGAGATTGTGGGAGAGAAATCTTGCTCGCATTGAAGGGAATATTTCCCGCGAGAGAAGATCGTAATGAAGATAAGTTTATTTGACTGGTGTTGTTTCTTCTGCTGTTGATTTTCGACTTAAATCATGGCAATTTTAAAGGACATCGTTACCAATCCGTTAATCGCACATTACTTTACCAATAACTTCCACGACGGCGAAGGAATCTGGCTTCATCGTAACACACAAAAGGTTGGTTGGTTGGTCCCTGGCCAGAGTAATCTCTTTCCCTTCTGTGTCGACTTTTGTTCCATATCTCTTGTGGCCTTCTGTATGTTTTCCCTCCCCCCTTAGCACTAACGGAATGCGTCTGGAATCGTGCACGTTCGAACTATCACACGAAACTTCAAAAATAATTCCATCTGTTGGAATTGAATTGTGTCGCTTGAGAATGATTTCGTTTCATTTTCGATACAATCTCCCTTACTTATTGACATATCTTGTACACCGTCGGTGTATTTCTGCGCTGATGATGGTTAGCTCAGCTGGTTAAACATCATATGTTATGAATTGTACAGGGTATTTTCGCACGAAAACCGTTATGACGCGACGAGAATTATTAACCTTGTCGTATCGTTACGTTGGAACTTTAGAACGTTCTCCCAGCGAAGCAAATTTCCCTGTGTTTGCCATGACAAATGAATCTTTCCCGTTTGTTGTTGTTCCTCTGCGGGGTGTTGTTGGTTTATCTCTTTCTTTGGGCATTTTATAGTGTTCCATTTTTCACGTGTCGACGGACACATTGTTTCTTAGCGGATTGGCGTTGTTGGTTTTTCAGTCAGGGCAGCCTAATCGGCCCTGTTCACGTTCTAAAGTAAGGAGAGATATTTTGCAGCGACCCGCGGACATGTTTTACGTCGTTATTTGAGAAATATTGATGGCTGTAACATTATATCGTAAACTGTTTTCTCGAATCAGTTTTGCTTGGCAAATTTTTACGCTATTTCTGTTTGAGAATCCCACCTAAAAGATGGTGTTGTACAAATTTGTTCGTCATTTTTTGTACGGCGGAGGCAGGTTGCGTGACACGTCCCTTCGTTAGTTTGCATATTTCCGTTCGTTTGAATTTTGATGACATTCTGTGCTCACGCGTTCCGTTTGGTGTTGGTTACCAGGACGACAGTGAATGGCCGAGTCTGTCGAACTTGCAAGTGAAAGCGAACGAGTTGTCGTCGGTTACGAGGCGAGAGGTCTCCAGCGACAGTGGAATCCATGAATTAACGGAAGAAAAGCGAAGATCTGCCAAGCGCATCGAGTACGTGGGTTGTTGTTGCTGTTGTTGTTGCTGTTGTTGTTGCTTTTGTTGTTGTTGTTGTTGTTGTTGTTGTTGTTGTTGTTGTTGTTGTTTGAGTTTGATTTATTGTCAAGTAAACAATCTGACAGGCAGGCACAGCGGAACTAAATAGCCTAACATGTAGCCCTACTATATTTACAATTTGTTGTTATACTATAGCTACTATTCTAACGCATGCTTAAATGCAACAACGGACTTGCAATTACATGAACTGGACCAAAGGATGAATTGGCAGCAGCATTGCCGTTGTTGTTGTTGTTGTTGATTTCATTGTGTGTTGTTATTAATACCAATTGGTTGTTATTATTGCTGTTGTTGTTTATTTATTATGTCGTGTATTTGTTGTTTCAGATTTATCATGAACGAGCTGCTACAGACGGAGCGGGCCTACTGCAACGACTTGAAATGCTGCATCGAGGTAATCCTTCTTTCTCATCTCGTAATGCCTTCGTTCGTGATTAGGAAGATTTGCAATCGGGTCCTAGTTATATACAAGCTACATTCCTGTTTCTCCGTTTGGTTGGATTGAAACCGGATGAAATGTCCTCGCACCGGATAGTTTGAAATTGAGGTCAAAAATTCCAATTAGTTTGAGAAACACTTTTGTTGCAACAGTGTACGCCAAAAAGCTTTTATCTTAGCTTTCAATTTTGTGTGCATAAAACAAATCATTTTTCTGTATTTGTTATTTCATCTGTATTGCCGTTTTTGTTTGTCGTTTCTAGAACTTTCTTTATCCAATGCTGGACAGTCCCGATGTCCCAACGCCTCTTTCCGGCCAACACGAAGTGATATTTGGCAATATTGAAGAGATCTACGAGTTCCACAGCACGTAAGTGTGACCTCGATATCACCCCGGCGCCTCGTTTCCGTGCCACATTAAAGTGAGACTACTGTCTTAGGAGTTCAGTGTTGTCACAGAGATATCAGATTGGATTTCGTCCAAATATTTTTGTGGTCCATTGTAAGTTTCACCTTATTTTGACATGACTTGACATGTGTCAATTCACTGTCATGGGCTGGTTGTCTTTTGTGATTTCATTGAAATATACAAGTCGCCTTTGATTTTTGATGACATAACGTTTTTATTATTGTTCTGTCGTTATTTTACGCTGTCAAGTGAAGTCAGGATTTGTCTAAATCGCACAATTGATTTTTTGCCACAACCCAACATCCCTCCGCTTAGCCTCATCTTCTATTGTCCCACTCGACTGTGAACTGTCTATTTGTGCGGTTCCCTTTGATAACATCTGTTTTTGCTGTGATGATCTTCGTCGTTTTGTCGAAGGATATCTTTCGCTCGTACTCCCTTCATGGTTGATGATTGTAGCAATCTCTGCTGGGTTGTGGTTCTTCCGTTTGGGGCTAATACCAAGGCGTCACAATTGTTTGTTTGTTTTGTCGCGTAGTTGTTTCCTGCAATCGCTGGAGAAATACGAAGTTCAGCCGGACGATGTTGGAAACTGTTTCATCGACCAGGTTCGTATCTCTCTCGTTGTGTATGACATCATTGTATTGCATTGAGACAATTCACATGATCGTATGGATCTCAACAGTACTTAACATGTAGTTTCATGCTGGTAGATACTGTGAATCTTCGAGGTTTCTGCAGGTTTCAGCTGTATAAATGGTCGTCGTGTTGCATTGCGGTAGTTAAACGTGCAGTTGATTGTAATGTGAACTGGTTTTATCTGTTAACAGTCGGAAAAGTTTCAAATGTACGTCGATTACTGCGCGAATAAACCCGAATCTAGCTCACTGCTGATTGAACACGGGGAGAATTTTTTCGAGGTATGGCGAGTTCTGTCGTAAGTCGCATTCCGGACCGCAGCGTCTTTGAGGAACCAATTATTAATAATTTTGATTTCTCTTCTAGGATCTGCAAGCTAGGCGGAATATCGATTTGCCGTTGGCTGCCTTTCTCATCAAACCCGTTCAAAGAATCACGAAATATCAACTCCTACTCAAGGTAACACCAGCGCCGTGCATCTTCGCATGACGAAGGACTATCCCTGTGGATAACGACCGCGTCGATTAATTCATCGCCGATGAAAGGCTCTTCGCGGTTATTTATTTCGCAATTTTGTTTCGTTCGCTTCTAGGAGCTT
This sequence comes from Calvadosia cruxmelitensis, assembly GCA_900245855.1. NCBI lineage: Eukaryota > Metazoa > Cnidaria > Staurozoa > Stauromedusae > Kishinouyeidae > Calvadosia > Calvadosia cruxmelitensis. The sequence continues at coordinate 4,351 of OFHS01001772.1, forward strand.
CTGTCGTGCTGCGACGACGCCCAGGGAACCCTTCGAGTAAGGAAATGAGTTTGTTGTTGTTTGATGAAGGTTTCATTCCGTTTGTACACCACTGTTGTATATTTGTCTAATGATGATCTCCGTGATGTATAGTTTCTTGTTGATTATATCAAAGGCCTGTTCTCACATCCACGTATTTCAAGATTGCCAAACTACTCACCTGTTTAAAAATAGTAATAGACCTTTTGAGTATGCTGCTATTGCAAAGGTTATCAACGATTTCCTGTCAGCTCCGTCCAATTTCCCACGACTTTGGACACTTCTTACCGCAAGTGTTTAATAGGGCAGACGTGGTCGTGATGCGGTAGTTTTGCGCGCGGACAAGAAGCCGTATTCGACGAACGACAAGACTTTCTCGTCTATCTGCGGTTTGCGCTGCCACCAAGACAGGCTTGACATTATTATTATGACGTCATAATATCAAATTGCTTCCCCGGATGTTATGACGTCAAACTCGGTTGGCTTGCGGCTGGCGCTTATCAATGGTACGCCGCGTCATTGGCTGTGCGTCACGAGGCGTGGCGTTCGACTGTGGCGTTTTGTGATTATTTCGCTGTCTTTGAGCCTGACCATGGTGTGTGATTCGTTCGTAGGCTGGTCTCGATGTTATGTTGAGCGTTCCTCGTCAAGCCAACGACACGATGTATCTGTGTATGATCGAGGGATTCAATGTAAGTGTTTGAACTCTTGTCCTACCATTGACGTGTATTCAAGTTTTCGAAACAAGTCGAAAGTAGCAACATAATTATAACCAATCAGATAGTTAGTTCCTAGCGATCAACCAATCAGTAATCGATAAAACGATTTCAAGTCTTCATTAGCTAGTTTTATGAGCAAGACAGTAAGTATACAGTTCTTGGTTGTGGTATATGTTTTAAATGTTATGTTCTTGTTTGTTTATCATTTCTATTTAATTTATTTATTTTTTATTTATTTTTTATTTGATTTATGTTTCCTTAGGATACCAAAATCAGTCTTATATTGATTCACTTCACATACCGTATTTTTATTCAATACGTGCAAACATCATAGCCTTTGATTGGTAGTTTGGTTTGACTTTACTTTTGTTTTCTGATTTGTGTTTTGTTTACTTTCATATTGCATCGTTGTTGTATATCAGGAGGGGAGTTTGGAAGCATTGGGTCGCATTCTCATCCGAGAGGCGTTCACAGTCTCAGATCCAAAGCACATGCGCAGAAGAGGCAAGGAACGTCACGTGTTCCTGTTCGAACAAGCGCTGTTATTCAGCAAAGAACAGAAAGACAGCGCGGGAAAAGTGCGCTTCTATTACAAAGGGAAGTTAAAGGTACGAAAGAGCCTCCGTTGTTGTTGTTGTTGTAGCCATCAGGTCTAGTTGCCTAACTCCTTAGGAGAGTTGAGCTAAAGAAGCGCAGACACTCCTCCAGTTCTATGGTACCGTTTGCGCAAAAACCCAGTTTCCAGAAGCCTATTTCGCCATCACCCTGTGGAACAGGGCTCCCACGGCCCCAGCCCTACGACGAGGACGTGGTGTACCTCCAAACCCACGGTCGTTGTTACAGTCGTCAATGCTAAAACGGTCAAAGACTCGACTCACTGTAACTGGCCACGTTGATGTCCATTGACCCATTTAATATACGTGTCTTTTTAACACACGTTGAATTGTTATCCTATGAGGGATGATATACTGATATGAGTCTGTTCTCTTTTGTTCTGTTCATAGACGAGTGAGCTTGGTATCACGGAACACATCGCTGAAGATCCGTGCAAGTTTGCCGTCTGGACTGGAGAGCCACCTTTTACGGAAGAAAAACGCATCATCAAGGTGCTTGCTTAGAACCAAAATAACCTTATGGACAAATTTATTATTGATTGATTGATTGATTGATTGATTGATTGATTGATTGATTGATTGCTCGGTTTGCAAGAAGCTTAAAGAAAGTCTTTTTTAACAGACTGGACACGATACGAGGTTTCAATTGCTGTTTCTGAATTTGCAGGCTGAGTCTGTTGAAATCAAACAGATGTGGGTGAAAGAGTTGCGCGAATTGGTTCAGCAATTCCAGTTCGGTTTCCTGCGACCACGAGGTAATACATTTTCCATAAAAACATACTAGTCCAAATCGTGCTAATAGCCCCATTCAATTAACATTGCCATCTCTTTTGTGTTAGCCTCGTTTTACCCATCTTCTCCTCGAAAGAAGAGCAAGACAAGCATATGTGCGGAAACCTCGTTCAGGTACGAAGCAACTTCTGACTCTTACAAACAGTGGTTCTTTTCTTTGGAGGGATTTCGCTGCGGTTGAATTCTGGTTCACGGATATTGTTCCATCTAAGATGTGCGCATAAACCTTGCATTATCATTGTTAAATGATAGAATAAATGTTACGTAAGTTATGGCCTGTGATCTAGTTTTGCGGAAACGTGAGCCTCGTTGCAAGGATGGGTATCTTGTAACAGAAAAGAACCCAATAGACCGTCAAGTCTTTGCTGTATTCGTAAGATGTTGAATGTTTCGTTCCTTCGACTGGGAGTTACATACAGTATTCCAATATTTAGATGTTCGTTATATCGCAACTACTGTATGTTCAATCCAATAAATTAACGGTATATAGCTATATATGATTATAGTATTTAACTTGCATCGCATAAAATATCTTGCTTGTATTCAACTTAGAATAATTAAAAATGATTTCGTTGTTTTGATAGTATGAACGCGCGAATATAAACGGACCGTGGCTCGTATTGCAACCGTTTACACACCTATTCGTGTTCTGTTTTAGTTCCGTGCCAAGTTCGACAGGCGATCGAATCTCGTGTGACCTCGATACGTCGTCCGTCAGCACCAAGGTGAGGCAGCGTAGGGGACACGTGGGACAGCATATGGGGACACGCGGGGCGTGGCAATTATTCCATCCGCGACGTCTTGATCAACGAACAATGCTAAGCTCATGCGATCCAAACGACTTAGTGGTTCAGTTATGAAGTTCTCATTTCTCGTGGGCAGCTTAAAACCCGCTTCTCATCCGGCGAAGAGAAACAACATGTTTGAAAATCGCAAAATATGGTTCTCCTGAAAATTAAGTGAATCTTATTCAATTCTACTGGGTCTCTCTTTGAGCTTTCGTCGTCTAGATTGATTGATCAATTCGAGAGTCTCACTTTTCGTTTTTAGAACGATAATCTCATCAACCCACGTCTTTTGATGTCGATTCTCTGCAATCGATTGAAACGATTTGATCCGCTTGCGTTTTGCATTTGTACTCGAGTTACCATGCGTGGAGATTTTCATCGTTGTCAAACAAACAAGCAAGCTCAACGATTTCACGTAAACACGATGTGGATAGAAACGTTCGAGTGACTGCATTTTGGAAAAGCAGTGATTCCGTGAAGGTTTATTGATTCCTCTGCTGTCGTATTGCCAAACTAAGTTTGTAGTTACGCTTTGTCGTCGACGGATTGAGATTGTGTCTTTTGCTGCTGTAAATGAAGTCAGGAATGAATTTGTTGCCGTTGAGGTCGTGTCGAGGCTGTTACGTGAAGTATAACAGATTGGTAAGAGGGTTGCTGTTATTTCAAACTATTTTTAATGCACAGCTGTCGAATCTCATTTGCTCACTCGCTGCCAGATGTCTCCTGCCCTTGGCGTGACTTTCTCTTAACTTATATCATGTGGATATGCAACCGTTAGTTTGCGCGCCGGATTGTATTGTTTGGTTTCATACAAGGCTGTTTCTTTCACATGACGTTTGCAGTGGTGGTATGCTGTATCTTGTTTCGTTTGTATGGAGTAATGTAATTTCAATGGTTTGACTTCATCTGTTAGCCAAAGCCAATGTTAAGATTGACGATATTTGACGATGTAAGCGTGTCATCAGACGATTTTGTTGTTGCGTTGAACAGCCTCGTTCCCTGCGTGTTGTTTGCAGTTGAGAAGGGATAGTTCCTGGAGTCTGCGAACACGACCGCGCTCTAACCATGTTGTATCTTCTTTGGTTTTCAGAGCGGTATCGAATCCTCTATCGACTATTTCGTTGCGATCGATGGACACAGGGCAACGGGACCCAATGAGCTCTCTCTGGAGAAGGGACAGATTGTTGAGGTGCTGAGCCGACCACCAGGCAGCAAGAGTTGGCGCGTGAGGAAGTCGCAAGTCGATCCCATGGAGACTTGCGAGGGTCTTGTGCCGAGAAGTGCGCTGAAGAAATACGACGAGAACTCACATCGGATGAAACGCCATTCTGTTGAAACCATCAACAGTCAAAGCAGCGAAGGTACGATGGAGTCCACCAGCGGTTTCGAAGTCACTCTTTCGACTGTTCCCTCATTCTGTCGTCTAATTAGTTATAGCTGTTGTCTAGCAACAAAGGATGTTGTGCCTCGTTGTGGCGTGACTACTCTCGATGCGATGTCATTGTGCTGTACGAAATGATCTGACATTGTTTTCTTCTTCATGCAGATTCTCTCAGCATCGACGGCCCGATCAACAATTCGCTCGTTGTGCCGCCGAACAAACAATCGCCGAATCCATCGCGTCGGCGGACGAAGTCTGTTAATTTGGGAACTTTGAAGTAAGTAATGTCATTGTAGAATTCGATTCCTTGCTACCTGTTTCATGTGACCACCTGCCGAATGCGACCAACAATTTTTGTCAACTCAACGACCGTTTTCTTAATGATTGTGGATAAACTCGAAAACATGTGCTATGTTTATTATTGATTGTTCTCGCCATAGAATGCGTACGTGGTCTAGAAGTTCATCGAAGAAATTGTCGGCTGCCGGGAAACTTCCGAGTTTGCCACCGACGCCCGCCCGACTCAAAACGACGTCAGGCGGTGGAGCGAAGAAACTGGAGGTAATTACAACCAAAGCTCAAACAGAAGTGACAAGCGGTTTAATTATTTAACGAGTTAGTTTGATATTTTCAATTATGGTTTATTAACTTTCGTTTTCTCTTCTTGTTAGCATTTGCTGGGAGCACCACAACGAGACATCAACCTCCTTCTGCGACCAACTGACTTCAAATCATCCACCCTGCAAAGAGTAAGTTGATTATGATGAATCTCGTGACATTACAGTCACGTTTCAGTCATTTTCTTTCTGCTTCTAAAGTGAAACCTGCCTTGGGCGACCACTCAAGTGACCGATTAAACATAATTTCTTAAGAATGATGGACATGTAATGATTCGATGCAAGTGCGTTGTTATATTGCTGGAACTTGGTAACGAACCATTTGAAGGTGGTCTTAGAAGACAAGGGGATCGTCACAAAGTTGGCCTGCAGTTTGGCACCTTGTGTTGTAACGACAGACGACTGTCTGATACAGTCAAACCTGTATTAGCGGCCACCTCTATAGAGCAGCCACCTGTGTAAGACCACTCTTCATAACCCCATATTGACACTTCCGATAGAAATCAACCTGGACAGAAAGGCCGCCTGTCTATAAACGTGATTTTCCTCGGGTTCCAAAAGGTGACCGTTACAGACAGGTTTCACAGTGAGATTTTCTTGCGAGGAATGTTTCTTTACGATGTTTCATTCTTCTTTTTTCAGCCAAGCAAAGTTTCCGACGACATGACGACAACCCTTCGTCCGCGTCCAAGCAGCTACGATTGTGAAGACGCTGGCTTTCAAGAAGGCGAGAACATCTCCGAATACGACTCAGCCAGTGACAGCTGCGAAGCGTCGACTCAACCTGGAACGCCAAAGGCCAACGCCGAGTCGGCAGCGCTGAACAAACGAAGGTAACATTCAAGCAATTAACCGGAAACTGATGTAAATGTTTGCCACTAAATAATTTCGATTTCTCATGGACCCGGGCACACGACTCGCATTTTTCGTGTTATGTAATGTTCATTTTCGTCATAGCGCATTTCTTCAATTCGCTGGTTGTCTTGTTCTATAATGGCTTGTTTTCGTGTCTTTTAGTTTCGTTTTAAACGAACTGATTCAGTCTGAGCGCGAGTACGTCAAAGACCTTGCTACACTTGTTGAGGTATGTTCTTCAGCAATCGATGGTTTCCGTGATTTGTCATATCCTCGACTATTTGTGGTGCCATTTTAAACACCTTCGTTTGCTTTCCTTCAACCAGGAATACATTCCGTGCCTTTCTTGGCAAAGCACGCCAGTCGGTTTGCGTGGAAAGGAGGCGGCGATCTTCGGGAACTGTAAAGCGTTACTGGACTTTCACCGCTACGTCTTCCTCAAAGAACTACAGAAGTGCGATCGTGCTCCAGAGTCGCTGGCTGGTCTTATCCTACGATCGGAGAAATCTTTCCAGCTTTACGTTCAGTATTGTCGAAATAAACCTCGTTCAGCAAACATCGTGCGTGAATACGAGAACACGTTCTTTGAAGACGCCAAAATGAAACTTGGTCTCTCGCAACGGCTGTCTGATTTCTTATTGAAACCTGTTCAACGGATCATGAAGTACCAGCTTATGATCAAGGTAAACCCAAAGCAGCGTTTACATTATATGAGAGATGATCCAATCTGCCTTAAGCGACCACCTGTAACAAGAGACCACATTCTAGACGTGATTTGGTATTTTGTTTTCTCGTGGTTCGCCAGGATATCGTCAAGTACACTGCCAGGGCTAGTCTCGACATCTCAGACTTGAAGGTTCGTGCAGCAACCAGAATGAAAGTTACTGCTCTTTGGTCGAAGTGTGACTTCGTTTTGAGCTGATGAAAACGAATTTAGTCTTCTGTTGCGTTTTTTGACGTTCTGTCTGTTCCTGTTTGCAGCGGGCTCTCGCTACGACGCAGGCGCTAACCAAGCAAGCCAATGACATGATGAGCATCGGGATGTTGGAAGGATTCGATGTAAGTGACGTCAACGTTCGATTTTCTTCGTCCTGTGCTTGGCGTCAAAACGTCACCTAAGAAATGTCACGACTGTATTTATGTTATGGTGTGCTTCTTGCAGGGTGACGTCAGCACGCTAGGTCGACTCCTCATGCAGGACGCTCTATACGTGGCGAATGCGAAAACCAAAGCCAAGCCAGTCGAACGACGCGTGTTTCTTTTTGATCGTTTGGTCGTCTTCAGCGAGCCGTTCGAACGCCGCAGTGACTCCACCGTCTATCTTTATCGACACAGCATACAGGTGAGTCTTCAAATGCGACATTTATCCCTTCAGCACCTTCAGGATGTCCCCGTCCCCACCCCCTTAGATTCCCCTAAAGATGTCCCCGCCCCCGATAACGATCATTTGCTGTTGCTTCGTTTTCAGACCAGCATCCTCGGTTTGACGGAACACCATGACGACGACCCATGCAAGTGGGCGTTGTGGACGCGGACGTCAAAAAGCAGTACCCCTGACGTCTTCATAATGACAGCGAACTCACCTGCTATTAAAAAGGACTGGATATTAGCCATTCGCTCCGTCTTGCAAGCACAGTTCTCATCGATGAAAGGTAGAGAACGATCGTGATGCATTTTACGAATATCTTTTCCCACCATTCGGGTCTGTTCTGCCGTCCCGTCTGTGAGCGCTCAAGGCCAACATGACGTCATCATAAATGCGTTTGAATCTGGTTACTCGAATTTCGCTTTATGTGATATTTTATGTTTTCGTATATTCACTTGCTCCGATGAAAATGGCTAGTTTCCATGGGAATCAAATTGACAGAATTGAACTGTACGTCGATGTAAAATGCCACTGATTCCACTTTGTAGCTACCCTTTTCTATATCCTGCATCTTGGAGTTCCGTTGTAGTCTCTTGATTCACTTATAGAACAGGAGTAATGCGCGTTGCTTCTGCTCGTTTAATAGTCGCTATTGTCTTCCGTTCAAGGTACGCCAAGCGACATTATGGAGCACCTTACGGCATACGTTAAAGGTTGGTATCGAGATCCTTTCGTAACCCTTTCTAGTTAAATAGTGATCCACCGCTATTTCGAATTCCGAGGGACTTCGGATTGTACTGATTTTTTTACGGTAAATCAGATTTCGGAAGGCTTTAAATCCAGATTGGGAAGTCTGTCTAGCTGTCTGTCTGTCTGTCAGTCTGTTAGTGATACGGTACGTTGTGACCGAAGTTCGCCAGTGTCGCATCTACCTCGCCAGCGTTTCTGCTAGGAATATTTCCCAAAGAACACACCTTGCATGACAGAACCTGATGGAAGCCAGCAGAACCCGCTCCTGATGTTGTGAGAACCCGTACATTGATCCTTCCGTTCGGCATTTCCTCGCAACTAAACCGCGAATTTTCAACATAAATCTGTCCAATTTGCAACGGTCAAGCGATGTTAGACCTCGAAGTTGAACAGTTCCATATCGAATATACTTAACTGCAGAACGAAGTTATGATTGACGACAGAGATGTCTTCTACTCTTCGTGTTTGCTCTCACGCTCCTCTTTCCTTCGCGAGTACATTGAGTGAGTTACTGTGTGTGAAGTGTGCCAGTCAGACGGACAGGAAATGCCTGACAAGTGAGGCAATCGAAGAAACTCGCGACCGACAGACATCTTGTTACATAAGCGTGAAAGAATTCACTCGCATCTGCGCGGACGATTTTGCACAGAACATGCACATCTGCGGTGTAATGTGTTAAATTCCGCTACTGCTTCCAAGTTTCAATATATAATTATAAACTTCTATTTTCAGCTGTTGAAAGACCAGTCGGATTGCAACTCAACGCGCCTGATGGAAAACTAAACGGAAGGTTCGTAGTGGCCTATTTATTTTCTGCACTAGAAGATTCCTTTACGATTATATCTTGTTCATCTTTTTGCTTTCAATTACGTATAATCTAAAACGTGTAAATTGGGCACGGAAATTCCCCGTCTAGACATTTAGTTACAACTTAATTCGCATCTCCGTGCTAGATCCGCCATCGATTACTTTACGCAGGAAGCGCGTTCCGCCGGTGAATCCAACTGAGTTGGTTGTTGATCGCATTTTCTACTTTTATATTTTGTTCTAGTTTTGAATTGTTAATCTTCTGTGGTAGACTCGCCTCTTTCTTTGATTGTAACACTTTCCGGCAACTTTTGCTCCTTGTGTATACTATTTTTGTATGTTGTGTGGTCGCCGTTGGTGTTTCAATTGCTGGGCGTGATCGGCTGTGTTGTGCGGTTCAAGATGTGTTTCCTGTTCAACAAGTCGGATGAACCGAAGAAAATGCCGCGGGGATTTGCTTGTCAAATCTATGATTTCGTTTTCGTCGTCCCTCCACGCTCTGTTCCTTGTTAGCTATACCTCCGCTTTACGTACCGTGCCTCGTGGCCTATTCGTACACAACCATTGAATATGAACAATCGCTTTTTGTCTCTTCATTAAAACGGGTCTTGTTGCTTGCTTAATCCCTAACAAAGCTCATCAACAACTCGATGATGACATCCGCCGTCCATTGTAATGATTTCTAGCTGTTGTTCTAACTAAAGTGGTTGTTGTTGTTGCGTTTTGCAGAGCGTCTCGCACCCCCAGTCCGTCCTACCGATCAAAGCAACAATCAAGCGACGCATGGCGGTCACAAAACGACACCGCTCCTTCAACGGTAAGGTCCTGCCCGTTTCATCGCCTATACGCTACGTGCTAGACAGGTTCTTCGCCATTAAGAAACCATTGCCTGTAAAGGCGACTGTTTTCGTGGAGAGTGTGGTCGGTTTCAAGGTAAGTCATGTTGTTGTGTTGCTCTGTAAGCTTATCTCAACCACGGATCTCACGGCCGGCCCTGTTGCCAACATTCTCAGTTGAGGTCTCTAGAAGTCCTCTTTCGCTTTTGGTGCATACGCAGATTGCATTCGTGGCTTGTTGAGAGAGATTTTGCTACTTGCGACAACGCTTCTGCGAATTTTCCTTTACTCATATGCCGATTAAATCTCTTGAGCCAATATAATTATAACTTGAGCTACGTTCGATGCGTAGGAGCACGATGCCATGGATGAATCTGCATCATTCGAATCGCGTGTTTCGCATGTTCGTTGTGACTGTTGAACCCTCAGGTATTACCCGACCCTTGATTTGGTTCTCATATTTGGCTGACACAGCACACGATGCCTGAGCATCAGTACGCGACGTCATCCAGGCATGGAATGTTTAGTTCCCGTTGTATTCATATCTGCATGACAATGCCATCTGGACATGGCTTTCTGCGTCAACGATTCCTTGATTGCCGGCCAGTTCAGAATCTTTTGTCTGCCATTCAACGAGTGAGGTCTGAAGTCGTCGCCTGCAGTGATATCAATCGATTGTGTTGTTCGTGATTTCAATAGCAAAGACATGGATCGCTTCGTCAACGCAAGCATGTGCGTTGGAAATACAAACATAGCGTTGAGTAACCTGGCTCAAAGCTCAAAACTTCGACGTCATTGGACAAGAGTGGCGCACTGAAATACGATCTCACTCAAATAGAATTTCTTAATCTATTTGATTGGATATGCCAACGTGTGCTTGAAAGGCCGTAACTCCGTCTGGATATACTACCGAGTCGGATTAGCCAGGCTTGTAGTCATCATTGATCACAGTCCTTGCCTTTTCTCTTGAAAATCGCCCTGTTCCTGATCGGCAGTAGGTTTTCCTTTCCCTTTTCACTCGATCACCGTCCGATGTTCCGCCTTTTCCACTTTCTCATGTCCATTTCCTCGAAACGACTTTTCGATCCCTCTTCTATCAATCGTCATTCAATTTGACGTCATAAGTTATCCGATCTCGTCCGCTGTCTGTGGGATTGTTTGACCGGTATTGGAAGCGACGTTTCGCTCTGTTGTTGACCCATTGGTGGCATTCCGCCGTATTGTGTCCTAGCCAAGTGTGCAAACAGAAATAGCCACGTCCTATTTGCTGTTTAAGTTTCTCATCCCCCTCCGTGGCTTGTTATGCGTACACAAGTTAGCTTCAGATGCCGTTGTGAGGTCTTGCCAACGGAAGTTTTTGTGTCGATCTGTACCATGGCTAACCCTAACCGTTGTATTTCCTTGGCTTGTGTTGTGAGAAGGATACTAGATAAAATACCAATTAAACCTTCGCTGGCGGTATGTGATGTATGTATGTATGTATTTGTATATTTGATGTTTGGATTGTTAGGAAGGCGACTACGAGCTGTACTCTCTTTTCTCATCTCAATGTTGTTGTTGCTACTTGTTGTTGTTGCTGCTGCTGCTGTTGTTGTTGTTGTTACCTTGATTTGTCCTATTTTCGCCGGATCTATTTGTTCTGTTTTGTGATTGGTTTTACGCTTTGTCGATTTCAGGGTCACATCTCTCCTTCTGGCCAGTTGCTCAACAAGCCAACGTCTTCCTTGAAGCATGTCAAATTGATTTCATTGGAGGCTGCCAAATCCTTGGAGGACCTGACCAAGCCCTTTCCTGTGGTAAGAACACGACAACTGGTCTGATGTCCAACTACAAATGGAATATTTGAACATTTGGGAATAGATTTAAGAGAGATATACATACAGGCAACAAAACAGCATCATTAATACTTCATTTACGATAGCGGTCGCTTAACACAGGTGGTCACTAAGACAGGTTGGAGTGCCATAATAGGAGTTGTGTATGTCCAAGAACGATCCCTGAAATGAAGAGAATAAGAATGAATACGCCTCAAACATCAAAAGCCATTTCCTGCTGATGCCATCGCATGTGGTCAACTCGCATGAATCTTAAAATCCATTAGGATCGACCATGGTCGATTTGATTAGGCTGAGAGAAGGGAAGTCCAAAATTGATTATTGGCCCTTTGCTCTTTGAGCCTTTCCGTCGCATTGTGTTTCACCTCTCTTCTTCTTTTTTTTTGTCCCTCATTCAGCAAGAGCGCTTCATCGTCTTGGAGAACTACCAAGCACAGAACATGGAAGAGATCACTGTGCATAAGAATGATGTCGTGTTCCTCGTGTCCAGGCCCAAGAACTCGCAATATCTTGTAGTAAGGAATTTCTGTCGCGAACGATCTGGCCTCGTTCCTGCGAATATCCTCAGGAAAATGGCAGAAGAAGACGGCAAACGAACAAAAGGTTAGTCACGTGGTTGCTTAAAGTTGTTATCGTATGCCTGTTTGTGATTGCCTGAGAGTCAAATAGATGTTCCGCTTCCTGTTCTTGATTTTGTTTTCGACTGTTTGTTCGTTCTGCAGACACCGACGGATTGAAGTATGGCGCCAAGATACGAAGAGCCGCGAGTTTCGGGTAAGACGAAATCATGGGCTGACTGTCATTTCCTGGTTGAGCACCAAAAACTAACGCATGCCTGTAACAAATCCCCTGAGCATCGCAGGTCCCCGGTGGATTGCAGCCCCCGAGGGATTATAGCACCCGAGGGATTGTTGCTCCCTCCCGTCAATCGACTCCTTCCTCAAACACCCAGGCGCCGATTTAACCATGTCCATTATCCTTAAAAACCACGCAATTGCAGTTGCAATTTAAATGAGCGGTGCAAACAATCGTTTATTAGCTAGTAAATTAATCAAACTCGGTCGTTTGTTCTCAACGATGCAACTGCCTTGGTAGCTGTGTGCGTTGCATTTCTCACGGTTTTAATTTGTTTTTGTTATTGTTGTTGTTTAGTCACAGTGAAAAACCGAAAGGTGACCGACCCAAGAGATCGAAAAGCATACAGTAAGTAGTGACCTGTCTGAACAGAGGGGTTGACAATTAGCACGTCTGACGGGTGGCGTTGCGTGCGTGTCCCATGAGCACCTCTGGCGATGATGACCGATCAACATGTTTAATCACTTTTGAAAGCACATTTAATAAGCTCAGCGTTTATTTAAAGCTCTTGGAATTTCGAAGACATTGAAACAGTTATCGGCACACGCCTTCTTGATAGTTTCGTTTCACTGGCGACGTGTTGTGTATTTGTGATTTTAGAACCATGTCGTGATAGTATCCTGACAAGGCAGCGTTAATCTCCACGTCGCGGTTTATGTGACCGAACGCGCCGCGTCATGCTGTTTCTGTCATGAGTCGCTTCGCTTGAAACTCACTCGCTTGCCTTTGTTTATTGCCTGCTCGCCTTTTCCCGCGCTTGCTTGCCTGCCAACTGGATGCCCCTGTTACTGCCAGAGCAGTTGTGGAGCACGCGAGCTGCCTCGAAACATGATTGTATGATTGGATCGTAATTATTTGATGAGAGTGCGCGGTGATTGGATAGGTCTTTCTGTGGCTTTGGCTGTCAACCACACGCGTTGCGATCTGTTCTTATTTTGTTGTCGACGGAGCGAGACGCATCGTACTGCCGTGTTGTCCTTTTCAAGTCGTTATGATCACGAAAACAACGTCTGTTCTGTTGCTAGGCTGCGGGTATGGCCAGAGGATTGTTGCCATTGGCAGATTAAAGCATTCGCTCTGTTTTTATGCCAAGTGGAGTAGATACCATGATGGCTATCAGCTGTTTTGCTTCATCGTGCTGTGTTCTTCGAGTCATGACGAATCCAAACTCGCATGGTGTTCTTATTTATCAAGATTTTCATCAGTTAGTCTTATGTGTGTTGTTTATCCGTTTGGCACAGGGGCGGCACCTTTCGACGGAAGAAGGAGCATGCTCACAAGAAGAAAACGGCAGAGAAGGCCAACGGTGTGTCTGTCTCACCAGCCAAGGCCGCTATCGATCGACTGCAAGCACAGTGGACTGCCAGCCTGGACTCATCGGATGATGACGGAAGTCTCGACTCGGCCTCGGAGAGTTTAGCCAAGGTAAACAGTCTCGGTGTGATGATACAACCGAACGAAACTTGCTTTTATGCAGTTAGCTAGTCCACGATGTTTTACATAACTGTTGTTGGTTCCTCATTTTCCATCAAGTCATGAGTGTCATTTGTCATTAATGGACCGTGTCCGTTTGTCGCCGTCCAACTGCCCATCGTGGCAATTTTGCTTGGCACGTGCATTATTGTGCGCGCGCGAAGGGCTCGAGCAAATGCGCACGTCATTTTGATCCGACTAATATCTAAAACCGTCGACTGTTAATCCGTGTTAAGTTTTTCCCAGATTCTATAAATTCTCTTCCGTTTACAGATCTTACGACGCGAAACCAAAACGACTTTCGAAGGTTGGTACCTGACGTAATCCTCTCACTTATTTGAATCCGATCAAAGGACTTAGTCTATGTCGTACATTCACTTTATCCGATAGAAAGGCAGATGTTCTTGAATTTCCCATTAATCAATTTCTCGTCTTGTGTCTTTGTAGTTGCGCCAGAATTCCGCGTTCAACCCCGTGACGTCACCATCGATGCGCCGGCAAACGTAAAATTGACGTGCACGCTGTCAGGGATGCCTGAACCATTGGTCACGTGGTCTCTGAACGGCGCTCAGAAACTGGAGAATGGTGACAAGTATAGCATCTCGTACAAGAACCACGTTTGTAGTTTGGAGATTGCGCAGTCGCACCCCTCGGACAGCGGCACGTATTCTGTGACGGCGTCGAACGTTCTCGGCTCTACCACGTGCTCTGCCAAGGTTACTGTCAAAGGTCTCGTTCGTCCCGGTGCCCCCTCGCGACCCTGTTTGACTGTGCTAAGCCCCACGTCGATCGTCCTTGTCTGGGAAGCCCCCAGCAACGAGGGCGTCCCCATTGACGCTTATACGGTGGAGTTCAAAGAGGCCAGCGCCAGTCTTTGGCACGTTGCGGTTCCCGTTGTGGAGAAGACCTCGACTGTGATTGAAGATCTCACCGTCGGCAAAGCTTATCAATTTCGCGTCAGTGCCAACAATGAGGTTGGAATTAGCGAAACGAGTCCGTCATCTGACGTCATTCGAATGGACCCGGATGCAGGTACGGCTGATGACTGACCACATAAAGGCAAACTATCGTGGAATTATGCACCTGAAGTCACTTATGCCATTTTTGAGTTTTCACAATTAACTATTTCATTTTTTTGACTCACGGTTGCTATGGCAACCCGAGAGTCTATGCTGTGGGGGGGAAATGCGTTGATTTTTTCATTCTGAAAGCTAAACTTGCATTCGATCAACTGAGGTCCATTATCCTGATAAAGGATCATCATGGAATACAATTAAATCATAGAATGATCTAAACTGTTAAATGTAAAGTCAAATGGTTTTCATTTCGCCCGGTGGCAAGGTAAACTTAAATCGCTGAACTACCGTCAAGAGAGTTCATATAATATTGACTAAAAATTAAAATATATTTAGAAAAGCTCCCTTTAATGTATATCAATGTAGCTCTTCTAATTCAAGATCCATTCGTTTGATTCCTATTTCAATCCTTCTGAATTGGTAAACAAGCGGGTTGAATCCAAATGCTTTTTGCTCTGTCTCAACAGCGGATACAACAAGCGTCTCGGCCATGTGCACGCATGCGCACAGTGTTAAACAAACCGAAGGTAACTTCGCATAAACGTTAACTCGGTTCAACTTTTATAAAATTCAACGATAAATTCTGCTAAAAATCAATTTAAATTAACTTGGCAACAATGGTAATATTTGTTGACGTTACCAACGTTCTCCTGAGTTAGAATCCATTCTTTGAAATCCTTTCGTTTCGTATTTGATCTTGCCAATTTGCTTTCTGTTCGATGTTAGTTGCTCTTTTGACATGCTTCATTTTTGATGGTTTTTGCTTGTTTCTTATTCCTACTTCTCAATTTTGTCTTCGTTTTGACTGTTCGTAGTTTTGACATCGAAACCAATTTCGTGGAAAGAAAAAATAGAAGTTAACTACAGCTTCCACTCTGAATTAGGAAGGTAAGCTGAAGACGGTAGATGCAAGGATTCGTTTGTGCGAGCTTTGATTGATTGATGATTGATTGATTGATTGATTGATTGATTGATTGATTGATTGATTGATTGATTGATGTATAAATTGTAGGATTGATTGATCGATAGATGGCTGAATTTCTCGGTTGATTGATTGATTGATTGATTGATTGATTGTTAATAATATTTATATTTTAAACAGCAGTTCAATAAATATAGTTGTTATTTTCTCTACCTCATGTAGATATTTTCACGATCAGTTTACTTTCCTTGCAGGGGTCGCTTCTCTCTCGTCAAGAAATGCGTTGAGAAATCATCAAGCAAAGAATACGCAGCCAAGTTGATCAAACGGCGCACAGTCGCCAAGGAATCCGTTGCGAGCGAAATCTCCATCCTTCGCCTGTTCAATCATCCAGCCATCTGCTCATTTCACGATTGCTATGAAACACCCAAGAACTGGGTTGTCGTCATGGAATTGTAAGTTGCCATAGCACCGTACGAATAATGTGGAATCCGTTCCGAGTACGCTTTTCTTTCTCGGATATCTTTTCTAAAACCATCTTTGTGTAAGATCATTTTGCGATAATTGAAACTTGTGCTCGCTTTATCGGATACAGTGAAACCTGTCTGTAATGATCACCTCTGAGACCTGAAAAAATGACCTTCATAGACAGGTGGCTTTTTTGCCCAGGTTGATTTCTATAGAAAGTGTCATTTTGGGGTTATGAAGAGTGGCCTTTATACACAAGTGACTGCTTTATAGAGGACAGAGGTGGCCGCTAATGCAGGCTTGATTGTTGTCCGTTAGTCTGATAAGTTTGATAAGATATGTTGGGTGTTAAATTCGTATTCGACAATACTTTGGTGTTTCTCCCTTTCATTGGCATGTTATGACTTGGTGTTGTTTTATTTCGTGCTAGGCTTCCAGGTGGTCGGCTGTTCGATCATATCATCGTTATGGACAATTTGACGGAGGAGATTGCGATTGGTTTTGTCAAGCAGATCTTGTTGGCGTTGCTTTACCTTCACGATTGTCGCGTAGCTCACCTCGATCTCAAGGTAATTCACCAAAACCCCATCTCCAATCGACGCCTTAATCATCAATTTCTCGGTTGGTTTTCATCGCTTGCATTTCATTGTTGTTACAGCCGGAAAACCTTCTTCTGACGGGCGGTACGGATCCCAAACTGAAACTCACGGATTTTGGAGATGCCGTCAGCTTCGGCGAATCGTCGCACGTTCATCGACTTGTTGGCAGCGCGGAATTCGCAGGTATGGACATACATTGACAAACGTAGCTTACGAGGCAATACTCTGCTGCTAAAATGTGGCATCTCAACTCTCGTGGTCCCTCAAGATGGACATATTTTGTATTGAGCATTAATGGCGGTCTCTTAAGACAGGTGGTCGCTAAGGCAGGTGTGACTGCCTTGACAAGATGCATAACTTTTCTTCTTTGTTTTGGAAGTCTTAGTCAACGGTCAACGATCACAATTCTCCACTAAATGTTCAAGTTTTTAGCTGGTTACGAACTTTGCTCGGTGATTGCCTATTTCCATTTTATTGGCATAATTATTTTAGCGGAGTGTATTTGTTGGTAGTTGTCTGTACATGTATTTGCTTTGTGTTTGGTTTTGTAGCTCTTAATTGTGAAGTAATGTTCAAGATTTGTTTTTCTTTGCAGCTCCCGAGATCATCCTGGCAGAGCCCGTGTCTTGCGCTTCAGACATGTGGAGTCTTGGTGTCATCGTCTATGCTCTTCTGAGCGGCGTCTCGCCATTCTACTCTGACAACACGGAGCGAGCCTATCAGAACATTGCCGAAGTGCGTTACAAATTCCCATTCGAATTCTTCGAAGACGTCAGCAGCGACGGAAAGGATTTCATCGAAGAACTGCTGGTTCGTGACCAGTCCTCTCGACCGGACGCCAAGGACTGCCTCGGCTTCGCGTGGATACGAGTAAGTAGTTGATGAGATTACGTCATAGTAGTAATTCATAAAAATAAAACGGATGTTATGTAAGAGTTACTATCAAAACTATCTAGCCTTGGTTCAAAATAATACTTCTGTGACCTTAGTGGCATGTAGACATTTTAATGTTCTCTGGCCCGTTGTGAATTTATTTTTTTCTTTATTTGAATTTACAGATGATCGAGCCATGTTTTTCTCCGCGGCCTTCGACGAAACGGATTTCGCTGTCTCGCTTGGCGGCCTTCAATGCGAGAAGGAGGTATCAGGTATGCCTCGAGCTCTGTTTTATTTCAGCCCCGTAAAGTAATAATAATATTATTCCTCGTCAATTGACGATGCGCAGTCCTAGTGCATTACTGGATGCAAGTATTTTCTGGCACTTAGAATTGAGTTGAAATCGACAATTTTGACAGCGAAGAACAATCCTTGAAATTGACCATCGTTGAAAAGAGTACGGCTGATTGCGTTTCAAACAAAGCATTTTTCTGGCGTCTTCCCCTTTGGCAGAGGTCGACTCACTTATAATTATACCGAAATGCAATGGGACTGCGCATGGCGGATTACAATGTTTGCTTTTGAAACTGATATTCTTTTATTTGTTTTCTTTCAGCATGAGATGAGCTCAATGTCATCGAAGCAACGGTAGTTTCACGCTCGACGAACAATTCATTTCAGCGGCATTTTTCAATGCACGGTTTAAATTCTAGCTGCGAAGCATTTAAGTTGCAATTAATTTATGGCTCTTATTCAGCACAGATATGCTTTCGCTTGTAAAATTTGTAAATAATCGTTTTTTGTTTTTGAGTTTTGATCGGCGAGACGTTCCTTTTTGAGAAGCAGTTTCGTCACAGTTTTTACACCGAAGTTATACGAAATTTGTGCTCCAGTTTCTTCCTTATGAAGTTGACTGTGTTAGATAGATCAATTTTAATCGGATAAATTCCGCAGATATTTACTTGGAAACTCCCGTGGACGCGATTCGTTTCCTAAAGGCTAAATAATAATAATTTTATTGCTAAATAAGAGTGAGGAAACAAAAAGAGAGAAGAGAAACACGAAAATAAACCCAGTTGTTGTTTTTGTCTGTTATTCCTTGACGTACCTCGTACGCAAGAATCTTTCTATTCTTGTCGTGGAGCTTGTGACTGGTGCCAGCCATACGGCCTTGCAAATTTCTGCTCCGATTTTACATAAGCACGCTGCCTGAGACATCTTCCAACAGGACAAGACAAAATCGGAATGCGCAGATATCTTATAAATTATTACACATAGTTGCAACTGTGCTCCGATGAGTATGTTCTCTTCTGTTTTCGGTGAGACAGCTTGACGCGATATGATATGACATCGTATCTGACATTTGTTTGTCCTGTGCTTTGGCCAAATGCAGCGAGAGAATCATACGATGCTCTTTAGAATTCGTCCAGTTCTGAAATCGTAGACTTGTCTTCCAAAAAATACCAATGAAGGATCGATATTCGGGGGCGGCATGGATCCCGGGCGAGTTGATTCCCCCGCGGGTACTAGGGAAAAGGGTCTCTTGCGCGATTCACGATAGAGACAGCTCTTTGCACGAAATCTAATTTTCAAAGAGAGAAAGACTTTAAACTTGACATGGGAGGACAAAGATTTAAAGATTTTGTCAAAAAACAAAAAAATGATCCAAAGAGGAAAGCCGCTCCCGTGGATAACAGGGCAACGCGTGCAACTTGTCGTTACAGTACACTGTTTTCAATGGAAGCTAACATACCAGCGGTACAATTGTATTCCACAGTCATGCGTGAAGAAGCAACTGTATGTTGGAAGTAGGAATGGTCTCGTGACTTACCTGCAGTATTGTGGATAGCTCAACACGTAGCATTTGTCAACGATGCAGGCGACGCTGTTATCGTCCCGATGCTTGGAGGCGAGCACTTCCATCTGCAAAGAAATCGAACGGAAGATCGTCAATTGACCATGTGCAGTCTCAATGGGATTCATGCAAGTTGACTTCTGCCACATGGGACTTGACATCACAAAATTGCTTTGTTCGATATACAGTCAACCGGATTCTTTTCTAGAATGATAATTTCAAAGATTATTCTTAGCTGTCAAAATCGTCGATTTCATTTCAGAAACACGTGACTGTAATAGCTTAAATCCCAAAATGCATCAGGACTGCACTTAGCCAATCCGCCATGCGCAGTCCCAATGCATTTCGGTATAATTACGTGAGTTGACCTCTGCCAAAGGTGAAGATGCCAAAAATGCTTTGTTTGGAACGCAATCATTTGTACTCCTGTCAATGATGGTCATTTTCAGGGATTGTTCTTGGCTGTCAAAATTGTAGATTTCAGCTCAAAGCAACGTGCCAAAAAACATTTGTATCCCGTCATGCATTGGGACTGCGCATGGCGCATTAGCAGAGGTGAGGAAGCTCAAGCTAGCTCAATAAGCCAATGGCTTGTCAGTCCCTTGGGTTGAGGCCTTCTGCGTTGAAACCACACATTAGTAGCGCGTGTCTGCTGGGACGGAAGCGTACCAGGATCAATGATTGACATCCAGAAATGATGATCGTTAGAAGACACAGACGACTCTACAATCAACTGCATGATGGATAAAAAGCTAACATAAGTATGCATTCCAGTCACGCAACACTAAGATCGAATTCAGTTGTACGGGTTTCACTTTATGTGATATTTCGAATTATCCGACATAGCAATGCACGAGTCGGCCCTGGCTATGCAATTAACCTGTGGATCGACCGTTGAGGGAAAAGAAGAGGGCACGATTGAATGCTTGGTGCTTGAGGGCTGTCCATTCAGTTAAGTCGGCAAAATGATTTAATTCGTTTCAGCGGACTTCTCTGACATGTTCAAGTAGGCCGAAGAAGCAGAAGACAGGTCCACAATCTGTAGTTGACATCACAACTGCCATAGGGTGCAGAGGGCTCCGGTGCAGAACAGAGGGCTCAGAATGATCCTTGGCTGTGACTACAGAACACCTGTCATCCAAATGCTGAACACCCTTGGGTGGCTGAGTGTCACATCCAGGATCCATTATCATCAGCTTTCCTTGATGCAAAGAGTTCAACATCGTGATGCACCTCCTCTGATAATTGACATGTTCCAACCTCCTTTCTCTTCCAAAACTCG
>OFHS01001773.1:0-19893 GCA_900245855.1 Calvadosia cruxmelitensis
TAGCTTTGCATTTTATCTGTCTAGGCTCCGTAGTCCAGCGTGAGATCAATGTTAATGTGCATTTGGGACTGGAAAGTCCTCCATAGACCGATGCAATTTAGGAGTCTGCACTGTGATGCAATTATATCAAAATGATACGTCTACTGGTGCTGTAATGTTTATGACATGCCCCTTGTTAGGGACAGTGAATTGAATTCTTAAAAGATATAATTATTTGAATGTCGATTGATTTCTATTGTTGTCTGCTGCAGTGACTGCTGGTGTACATTCTTGCGAGACATGCTGAGTCGTGATGTCTCCTGTTCGTACCACGCTTGATGGGAAGCTGATATTGGCTGAGTTCTTTTTCTTCCTTCGAGATGTTTAGCTGTTCTGCTGCATGCGTATTTCTAACTTGCTTTTGAAATATTTATATTGATGTTCTGCTGTTTTCTTTGTGTATGATGATTTGTAGTCCATTTCTTGATTATATTGTAACTTGCGGTATCCTGCTCTTGCTTCCTTGAACCTGAATACATACTTGCCAGAGTGCTGCTATAGATCTTCTGGAGGCCCAAAATTTGAAAAATTTTCCCGGGGGGCATGCCCCCGGACCCCCCTAGTGGGCGGGGCTTCGCCCCGCGGGGAGTCTGAGCACCCCTCAGATTTTAGGCTGGATCCGCCCCTGCATGATTGCGATAGTTTATGCAATCAAAACTGTGATGCATCTCGTGAAGCAGCAGGGCCCGAAGTTTTCAAAACTTTCATATTCCAATATCAATAAAACTGCATAGAAGTAATAGCCTGACAAAACGAAATCCATAACTACTGTACAGTAGGGGCGTGGTCATTTAATTCTTTACTTTTGATTCCTTTCCTGCTCCCTCTTTTTACCCAGGGTTGGGAGCTCTGCTTATTCCAGTCTGCATTCTGTGTTTTCTGCGCGGAGAACATAAATTTCGATTTTGAGAATGCGCGGATGGTGCGCGGATAGAACTCGTACAAATTCTTCTTCCAATATTTGAAGATGCAATAAAATTAGTGGAAATCAGAGACTTGCGCGGATGCGCGGATCAGTTGTGGAGATTGCGCGGGGAATGAATTCTCCGCGCACAGCATAAAATGCAGTCAGGCTTATAATGACCACTGGAGTGTAGGGCTGTAAGCATTCGAAAAGGAGGGAAATGCATTTCAAGACATACAAGAAAGAAAACATTAACACTTTGAACATGTCATGACACTGTAAACTTCTGGACGTCATAGGCAAATTCTACATTCAAAACTCACGTTCTGCAATGCAGCATCATGTCGACCGGCAGCCATTATGCTCATCACCATATGAAGACTGCTGACTGTTTGAGAAGGACTGCAGGCTCAATCTCGAAGCACATTTTGTCAAATCGCACGAGGTGTCCAACTGAAGCTTCAATTTTGAACTAGAAACTTCAACTTTGGAAGAATTTATCTCAACTATGGCTGGATCTGAGCAGGTTGACCCGGAGCTGCAGCGCTTCTTAGAGATGGAAGGTCAGAAAGCAAGGTTCCAATCTCACGTTCACAATTTGACGGATCTATGCTGGGAGAAATGCGTCGACAAACCTGCTGCAAAATTGGACGGTCGTACAGAAACCTGCCTGAAAAACTGCGTAGAAAGATTTATTGATACAACGAACTTTGTGGTTAATAGACTTTCAGAACAACGGAGGTGACGAGACCTGTGTATAGGCGAAGATTTGTTGCAATTGGAGTTCTTCAAGAGGACAATAGTTTGAGTTTGGCCTTACTCGAACTGGGTGTCAGTGCCACAGATGTTTCCAAGTGCAGAATAAAGAACATTTGATTTTCACACGTGGACTTTGCACAATCTGGAGTTATGATTGGATTGAAACTCTGATGAATATTGACCTTTTGAATGAAAAGATAATCCTAACCAGGATCCTGTTTGTTTTTCTTTAGTTTGAAGAAATGAGTTAATTAAATAGTTTTAAAATGAAATCAACATGTGTTAAAACAGAATTTTCTTGCATATCTTAAAACACTGCATTTGCTAAAACCATCTTGTTAAATCTAAAATGAAGTGGTCCCGAGGCAGTTTTCGTAAAATGCAGAAAACTACAACATAAGCTAAGCAAAAAAGGACAAAACTAAGAGAAGAAGAACGGTGTTTGGAAGTAGCAATATTTTATATTCAATATAAACAAGAACCTTATGATACATATTCAGGCCACAAAAGGAAGAGCATATCTGAATTCTTCACTGCGATCTGATTTACCAAAGCTACAAACGCAACCACATGCGAGGAGCTTAAGTGATTAACAAGATAAAATAATCAACAATCTATAGTTTTACATTCTATAGCCACTGTCATTACCCGCATCAAAACAGTAATGGCACATCAAGGATAGATAACGTCTACTACTTTTTACAACGAATGGCGGCGACAGCCTCTGAGTGCATCACTCTTCTACAGCTTTCTTTGACTTGGCACCGCCAGTTGCCCTGTATGATTTCATCGCTTCGAGGTAGCGCTCTTTATCTTTTGATGCAAGTAAATCGTACGGGCACTTCTCATCAGCTTTCATGTTGTTCCAGATGTCAGCAATGTGCTTTGCCAATTCGCCAACAGTAGCCTCAGGATACTCAGCTTTGATTGACGGTCGTTTAGCATTTGAGAAGTGCAAATAAGCAGACCTACAAACAGTTGACATAGAAAGTTCAAGTCACAACGTCACAAGAAAATGTTGAGTAAAGCTACCAAGCTTGCTCAAATATGCAAGCTGAACAGCTTTAGAAAAGGTCTACAGTTAGGAATGGGAAAATTTAACAATTGTCCAGTCAAATATATCAGTAAATTCGTCAGTTAATGTTAAAATCTATCTTGTAGTGCTAAAAATGGTTCTTTACTTTTAAACTGCACTGCCGCAGGCTGCATGTCTGTGTAAACAGCTACGCTGCAGCTCTCTTGCGGCACATACAAAAACTTTGGTCTCAAAAGTTTGCTAAACTTTACCTACGCTGAGAAGATTTGACTTGAAAAACGCTGTTCAATTCTGAAATGGACATTGCTTGGCAACAATAACATACACCACACGTTACAATAGGGAATTGATCGCATGCTCACATGTTTCGCTTTGGCTGGTCAGGGTCCTTCGGCTTTTTTTGTTTTCTCTTTTTTTTCCCACCGCTTTCCTCGTCGCTTGTAGGAGGAGAATATTCCGCCATTTCAGCAAGGTATCTCTTCTTGTCCTTTTCTGCAAGCTTCTCGAACCTTTCCTTGTCCTCTTTCTCAATATTCTTCCATTTGTCGGAGCATGATTTGGAAAACGAGGTAAACTCTACTTTATCACCCGCATTTCGTCTCTCCTCTTCCAGAAAGAATATGTACGCTCCTTTCTTCCCCTTTGGCTTGTTTGGGTCCTTTTTCCCCTGTCGAGGCATTATGGTGAGCTAGAACACGACACGAGCTCGGGGACCTTACTTTGAAACTATGGTCTTCTTACAACAGCGACACGGGCGACGACCAGTCACTCACAAACAGTGCAAATTCAAAAGACAAACTCCCGCGCCAAAAGAACGTTCACTTTTACCAGAGAAACACTCCACAGTCAAAACCAAGCACAGCAGACCCGCGCTTTCCTCCTGACTTGCGACAGCTGACCAATCAAAACCAGCAAACTGGACCACGTGATCACAAACAAGAACTTCAGTCAGGCCTTGGCAATGGCGTCCGTGGTCCTTTGTGTAAATGAGGTGCCATGAGCCCATGATCCTAGATTCTGAAGGACACTACAATGTCAAGTAATGATCCATTGTTTTCTGTTGCAAAACACGATAGCCGCGGAACATATCTAAGATTAGCTTTCAGTATGAGATGGCATGTGTTTAAAGACAATAATGATGATGATGTTCGCGCCTAAAATTGCTCTGCAGCTGCCGAGGCGTGACAAACTTTGCTGTAACAAAACTGCAGGAAGAGAGCATTGGACTATAAGAAAGTTTCACAAATGATTTAAAATTATAGCTGAAGTTATTATAAAGAAAGAAAGAAAACCATATTAGCGAAAAGATTCAAAGATAAGGGTCAAATGCAAACTTGCAAAATGCAAAGCACTGTTTGAAAACCAAAAGCTTGAAGGTGTGCAGTCAAGACAGTCAACAACTTGAAGACGTTTATCACGTGATTGTTAACTTCCGCTGAGCCTCACTTCCAAAGAGAGGCTTCATGCTAACAAACAGGACGAAAGTTTCATTGAGGACTTAGCTAAAAACGCCGTGCATTTCTTGGAACGTTTTGAGTGTTATTTAATCTTATTTCACTTCAATGTGAATACAGCCTCCAGAAATGTCTATTAACGGAAGCCGCGATGAAGATTCAAGGCCATCATTAGCCATTGTACAGACGTGTTGCCTCATGGAAAATGGAAAACGATGCGAGAATACTGCTGGGAATGCAAGCTTCAGTTTTCGTGTTCAAAAGCTTGCAGCTCAACGAAAATTGGGATTCTCACTAGACCTCAATGTAAGAAGCACCGCTACAGTGATTTATCGAAGCTACTAAGTAGTAAATTAACGTTGTAGGTTTGTGTTATGTATATACACTGGGTCTACTAAGCTAGACCTTGTTTTGTAGCAGGGTGTCGAATTGAGTTTAGTCCACCAATCCCAAGTAACTGCAGGATGCAGACTTTCACTTTTTTCACCATATGTGCTGTCACTTGTGCTGACCTGTCACTAGAAATGGCTATATGCCTTTCTTGAAAGCTCACTCACTTGAACTGTTTCTATTGTGTCAGTTTCTATTGTTATTATTGAATTGCCCATTTCAGATCAGCACCATGTAGCGAGAAATCACCATTCTTTATACAGAATTGCACTGTGTATATGCTTAATTACTAAATAGCTCCAGCTAAGCCAAAGCTTTAAGTAGACTGGAACTAGTGCGTAAGCTCAGACAAAATTCTTAGTGATAATTATGTATAATGTATATCTATTTGAGGCTTGACTTAGTTAAATAATTATGCAATAAGCATAGGCAAAGATATCGCTGTTTTTTGACACAGAGAAAACAATATAACAAGAGTTGTAGTGAAAACCAGTGATGATTTGGAGGGGAAGCGCCGTCCTCCCAGTATATTTTTCGGGGGAATACCGTCCGCTCACTTCTTCAAGATCTTGCAAGCATTTTAAGTACAAACGATGAAAAGCCCTAAATTGCACATGTTTCCCTGGTTATAACAAATGCACCCTTTTCAATTAATGCGCGTACAACATTGTAATAACGACCCTACAACAAAGCCGCTTTCTCCAAATGTTTTGTTTTCGAGTTCAGTTCGCAGAAATTTTATGACCTGACGTCGCACTGGATTTATGGCCAGCCACATTGCGAACAATGGATTTGTAATTCAACCTCGTGAAATCCAAACTAAGTTACACTTCATGCACCCCTGCTTGTGGGAGCATTGATTTCACCATAGAAGTTCACTCGGAGACGTTTTTGAAAGACGAATATTCCA
Source organism: Calvadosia cruxmelitensis (assembly GCA_900245855.1). NCBI lineage: Eukaryota > Metazoa > Cnidaria > Staurozoa > Stauromedusae > Kishinouyeidae > Calvadosia > Calvadosia cruxmelitensis. Next base: position 5,493 of record OFHS01001773.1, read on the forward strand.
AAAAAGTTCCTTGAGTAGCATGCCCTCGGACCTCCTGCTAGGGGCCTTTTAAGGGGGAGCGGGGCTTCACCACTACGACTAAAAAAACAATAATGGTTTCTCCAAAGTGAGAGCTAAATGTTGGCAATAGTGTTGCACCTTTAACATATTTTATCGTTTTCTGTTCTTTAGGAAAAAAATGATAGCGTAGCCTGTGCTTCAATGTTGAGAAGCTCCTTTAGTCTAAGCCCAGAGTTAGTTCCCTGACAAGTATACTTACTTTCTCAAATCCAATCTGCTCCAAGTCAAACAAAGCAATATGATAGATAGCAGTAGCCAGTAGCCTACTTAGTGTGCCTCATGCGACATTGGGCTCCAACAGTGCTAGATTTTGCTCAGAAAAGTGCCATTTTCCCTCAAATTTCAGTCTGTTTTTTCAATTCCCGGAATGGATTAGCACTTGATTTACAAGACTGTTCAGTCGATTTATAATAATATTGTGCTTGGGAAATAAATTGAATCTATCTTCACCCTTGTAGACGACAGACTCCTAGTTTTGGGCGTTTTTATCAGTGTGGTCTGGATCGATCATGCAACTGCAAATTCAGTGTAGGCTTAGTGCTTTGTTTGTAAACGCATTTTGTTCCTCGTGGCTTAAAAAGTTGATATAGATCGATTTTGAATAGTTCACCTCTCAGGCTTATGTTTTATATAACTTTGAAAACTTAAAACTGTTCATTTTCAGACCTGTTTCTATCAACATTCTATTGCTTGTTTCCTTTTGCTAGCAGCTTAATCTGTTTACTCTCCATCAGCAAAGTCTCAACTGGTCAGAACTTGCAGTTTTTTCTGGAAAACATTTTGAATGCAACAGGAAATTCGAAAACCTAGAACAACAGCAATGTTTCACAAACATTTATTGGCAACAACAGACAGAAATTTGAGCATGCGCAGTATTGAATGTTTTTACGAGCTTGCCATGTGGAGCTTTGTCGGCATGTATTTTATGAACCAAGCAGGATTCCAACCTTCATGCGAGCATTGAGACACCTATATAAACATTGTGTCTTTGTTAGCTGTTAATCCATTAAATCCGCTAAATTGTTTCTCATATTGGATTGGTTCTTCATTTTAGGCCAAACACACGTACATATGCCACCAGCACAAGAACACAATTCAGAAATCACGTAACAAACGTAGGACCAAACACGTATCAGATGACGAAAGTGATAATTTCGAGGTAAGTGAATGTATTTTATGTGCAATTTATATATTTATATGTATATATATGTATAAATTGTTCCACTTTTGAATGACTCTGTTAAAGAAAATTTAATGTCTAGTGTTGCTTTTAGCAGTATCTATAATATGACCCGCTAAGTGCACTCCAATTGCAAGTCTGTATATCAGTGAATTGACCTCTGCTACAGGTGAAGGTGCCAGGAGATTGCGTTCTAAGTAACTAGGTGCAAAAGTAACCAGTGACGTCACATCCCTGTAAATAATAGATATCATGTCGTTCTTTTTCTAGATTGATTTCTCTCAACTTCAAGTGAGTACATTACGAAGTTATAAGAAGCACTACAGAATACCTACAAGGCCAGGAATGAACAAAGCACAGCTGGTGGAGGTACAGAAGGGTGGATCAACTAATTCAACTTAATCAATTAATTATCAATCAGACCTGTATTAGCAATTTAACGGCAACCTCTACAGAGCAGCCACCTGTGTATAAAGGCCACTCATCATAAAGCCAAAAATGACACTTTCTTAGAAATCAACCTGGACAGAAAGGCCACCTGTCTATAAAAGTCATTTTTCTCATGTCCCAAAGGCAGTGGTGGATTGACTACTTTGTTGTTCGCTACAATTACAACTACTCTCTAAAAATGTAGTTAGCTACAACTACAACTGCAGGAGAAATAAAATAGTTAGCTACAAGCCTACAATTCTCGCTACATCTTCCAAAAAGTAGCTAACTACTTCGCTACTGACTACTTTCATTTTTACAGAGTCAATCAAAAACAAGAATGTTTGCTTTTCATCACTATTCACAAAATATACGACTTGTTATACGAACAAGACTTCCATCACTGGTTACATCACGGCATTTTAAAGTCAATTATATAGTTCTAGTGGGCAGTGTCACCTCAACTTTCAAGCCGTTTTCAGGAAACACTGTGCTACCTTCTTGGAATTTGCAACATCCAGATGCAAATGTATGTGGAAAAAGTAGCTAAAGTGATTAACCTAAATCAAAAGTAGTTTGCTAAAAACTACACTTCTTTAGATAAAAAGAAGTTCGCTACAGCTGTAACTACTTTTTGAAAGTGTAGTCAACTACTTTGCTACAAAGAAAAGTAGTTCACTACAAGTAGCTAACTACTTGTAGTTCGCTACTTCCACCACTTCCCAAAGGTGACCATTATAGACAGGTTTCACTGTACTAGCTTCCTGTGTACTTTTTGCAACTTTATTTGTTGAGAAACAAACGCCAGTGATCCTGCCACACGGTCATGGAGTTAAAGTGCTCTTTCTTGTGCTAGATTTGATGTCAAGAAATTGAATATTAAATGGTTCTCCATTGGAATTGAATATTCCTTTGGATATGAATTACGGTCCAAATTCATGACAGTCTGTATTGATTATTTAACAATAATCTGTTCAAAATACAAGGACTCTTTTGTTGGCCTCTTGGGTGGTCAGTCCGGGACAGGTGGCCAATCGAGATAGATGGTCATTCACGTCTGCAGTCACTCACGATAGGTGATCACTAGTATAATGCCACTACCCAAAGGACCAATAAAAATGGCCACTTAGCATAGGTTGCTGCTTAAAAGACAGGCAGATTATTTTGTTTGAGCCTTTTGCAGATGGTCTCTTAAGACAGGTGGTCGCATAAGACAGGTTGCCATTCATACACATTTTACTGTATCAGCTTTGTGAGTCAACAAAGTCAAGAATAATGTGCTAGATATTGAAACAAATGATTCTTCATTAAAGTTGTTCAACTGTCAGATAATAGTGTCAAGGAAACACAGATTACAGTTACACTACATGCAAGGATTAAGGCTTGGGATCATATTCACAACCCTGGATTTATGCATGGTCTGAAAAAGCGACCACCTTCCTTGAATTATGCTTTGGGTGACATATTTCAATTATTTCTTTAGAAGTTGAAGCAGTACAATTAACTGTATTACATGACCACCTGTGTTAAGAGACCAGTTCCGTGGGTTCCTTGGGCAGTTTTTGACTGTTGTGACCACTATCGGGTACAGAAATATAGTCTTGACAAAATGTTATATAGTAGCTTTACAGGTGATCGCTCACTCGCTCTATACAGGTGATCACCCTACATACCATAGGTGGTCGCTCTACACAGGTGGTCGCTTTACACAGGCGGTCCCTCTGCATAGGTGGTCGCTCTACAAAGGTGATTATTCTCAAGCGTTTGTTTTATGTTACCTTTTTCAGGCCATTACGAAACATTTCAAGAAGATTCCTGTTGCCGAGAAGGAGACAATCACCTTCTTTGTTTACATGATTAAAACACACAAGAGCAAATTTGACCAACGGAACGGAGCAGACATGCCTTGAGTCTCTTGTACATATTGTCAGCGTTGTCGCTTCTCTGGAGTCATTGTGATATCTGTCTTTTGTGAGTTGTTGTCCTTTGACGCTATGTCGAATTATCTGTTTATTGATAACATTATATCAAACAGGAAAATATGCGTCTGTTCTCTCTCTCTCGCTCACTCACTACCTACCACATGGTATCAGTGATACTACTGATACCGCATGGTATCAGCGCAGGTGAGTCCTGCCTTCCATGTGAGTATTCGTACATTTGGTTTGTTCAAATGTATAGACACATACTCTCTCTGTCTCTCTCAATTCCATCTATTAGTTCTTTATTACAGTATGTATCAATTATTCAATATCAATTATCTAAGTAAGTTCTGTATTATTTATCAATTATTCAATATCAATTATCTAAATATTAGTTTTGTAACAATTATCTACCCTGCAACGGGTGAAACATGAACTCATGAACTCTGTCTGGTTGTATCATTTTCGTGAGTACAAAATACGACAGTCCAGTTGCATTCCTTGTCTATGGCATTCGCCCCGGAAAATGAAGTCTCTGCTTCCCGAATCAATAATTTCAGGGAACAGATTTTTTACAATCTCAAATTTAGTAATAATTTTAGTATTGTAGGTTGTAATGTAGTATCCTTCAATACAAGACGTTGTAGGATTAGTTTTCTGTCGTTGTTTACTTTTGGCTATCTTCGTTGATAAATGTTTTCATGGTCCTGGCGCGAGCAGGAAGAGGTGGGTGTGCGTGCCATTCTGACATAAGATTACACAGACCTAAGATCTCTAGCGAAAGAAAAAGCAACGCTAAAAATTTCCTGACAAGTTCGACAACTGCTGGTACCTTAAAATTTCCTGAGTTGTGAAACGTATACCTCTGCCTGCCTGTCCAGACAGCCAGGTGTTGGCAAGCTACTATTTCAAACTAGTTACAGCTATTCATTATGCAGAAACTATAAACGCAAGAAAGTTTTACAAGCTTTCCCCCATGGTATAGCTTCTCCGTGCAAAAAGCTTTGTAAGCTTATCGGATTTTTCAGATTAAATGGTGATGACGATGATGATGGTATTACAGTATTACGGGGGAAATGAATAGTTCTACCCCAGCCCGGCCGGGAGACGGCCAATTGGATGAGGAGGTTTTGCACATAACAAGGAATTTTCTTGTTTTTATTTACTAAAATGCACATCACAGCTTACCTCATGAGTCTGCACTTCCAAATGCTAATCCAAAGACTTCTGAGGAAGCACCGATCTATACTCTTTGTATTTCGAGAAAAAGAGGCAAAGATGAATTTCGAAACGGGTTTAAACTTGTTCGCAAACGACTCTAGAAGTTTTGTGTTCGCTTTTAATTGTTCGAGGTTCATCCCATTGTACTCATTTCTATAATTGTCCATTTCTACAATGTCGAAAATTTAATTTTTACGTTTCATTTCCTTCTCGAAACTGCCTGCGTCAACTCAAAGCCACGTGTCTGGAGACAGCAACCGAAATCTCCGCAAGATACATCATTTCCTTCACAACTAATGCGGTTGCCTATCCTATGAAATAGTCCATAAAAAAAATTACTAAACAACAAAAGGTCCTCCCCAAGCGGCTTTTCAACGAGTCGAAAAAAAACTTTTCTTAAACGAAATTAAAGTAAACTCTAAAATGGCCCTCCTAGTCTATATTCCATAAATAACTTTTCCAGACAACCTAAATTAAAATAATTAATATAAATAAAGACAATAGCCTCTGTAGACTTTGAGCAAAGCAAAGATTTCTGTAGCAGCTACAGAATGAGCTTTACAGTACCGATCGAAAAGACGAGACGTGCTGGGAATTTAATTCCATTGGGACATCAAAAAGTACATTGTTAAACTATTGGTTAAAACAATACGTTGTTTACTCCCTTCAGACCAATAAAATGTTGACAGTCAACGGAAACATACCCGATGTTTACAATAACATGAAATATACAAGACGAAAATAGTGACTTCTCCCGACAAGGTGTAGTCCGGGACTAAATATCAAGTCTCGGACTAAATTCTAAAATAATGCATGTATATGGGACTTGACATTAGCCCAGGACTCTGCTTTAGCCCCAGTCTACGAATAAGTGGATCTATCTGTGGATATCCAGTGTCAGTAGAGATCTCTTGGTGGTGGAATTGTATCTAAGCGAGTGTCGGCTGTATCCCCGTTGAGAAGTGCGGTCCACTGAGCAGCATTCGCGTTACCACTACAATCAAAATACAAATTTCATTTCAAATTTCAAAGCACAATTGACGATGCACAGTCCTAGTGCATTTCGGGATGCAGATGTTTTCTGGCACGTGAGGGTTGAGTTGAAATCGACAATTTTGACAGCCAAGAACAATCCTCGAAATTGATCATCATTGGCAAGAGTACGGCTGACTGCGTTTCAAACAAAACAATATTTTTCGTTGCGTCTTCACTTTTGGCAGAGGTCAACTCACTTGTATACCGAAATGCACTGGGATTGCGCATGATGGATTGCCATTTTGGCATCGTTTTAAATATGCATATAATAGAGGCTTACAACGCAGACTAGCATATCAGTAAAGCAGCGCCGATAAAAAATACGTAGGACATCGTTGATTTTTATTAATATTTCTTAGAAGACAAGAACAATAGGTCCATATTGGTATCGAAATGGGTGAATCCCATATATCGTACAGCACTCTTCTGCGAAAGCTATAAAAGAAAACAAGCGAATTCCTACCGTGTCGATCTCACTGCTTCTAATTTTAAACGATCCAAATCACGATGCAGTTGTTTTCGTTCTCTGAGCAACTCTTTTTCGCGTGATAACAATGTCTGGATCTAAGAGTTACAAAGCAAACAAATCAGAAAAGACAATCAACAAAGAAGAATCATCAAAAAAGATAAATATGCAGACTCAAGACCAGAACCTGTCTAAAGCGACCACATGTGCCAAGGATCGAACCTTCAGTGGTCGCGTAGGACAGGTTTAGGCAAACACAGTAACGCGTTCTTCCGAGCTAATGCGAATCAAGCTCTCCCAATTCTGTGCTCGAGTGCTGTTAACTTAATCATGTCTTTACGTATTTAACTGATCAACTATCCCCTTTCATATTATCACTCCATGAAAGTCTGTGGCTACTTCTAGGAACATAAATTTCAAAACATAATTTAATCCGTGTACTTTAGTAACCGCCTGAAAATGGGAGGCAAGCGTTGACAGACAAGGCATGTGCACAAGTGGCCACGGTTTCCTTTGTCATGTTTAAAATCATGTATAACTTATTAGTCGTTTTCTTCATTAGGAAAAACACGGTGAGGCAAACGTCGTTCGCTTGCAAAATATTGGCACTGTAGCCTTGTCATCATCGACTGCAGAAAATAAAACGACGATGCTTCAAAGAGAATAGTCAAAATCACAGCCATTGGACGAAGCGCAGTCACAATGCATTACGGGATACAAATGTTCTAGGCACGTGTTTTGAGTTGAAATCAACAATTTTGACAGCCAAGAACAATCCCTGAAATTGACGATCATAGACAGGAGTACGGCTGATTGCGTTTCAAATAAAGCATTTTTCTTGCATCTTCACTTAAGGCAGAGGTCAACTCATTTATATACCGAAATGAAGTGGGACTGCGCAAGGCGGATTCCCGTTATGGAGCGTTGCGAAAATCCCGTATTGAAACACACACGATCAATTGCTTTCTGCTGTGCAACATCATACATAGGATTGAGCTCTTTCCGCGCATAAACTCATCCAGCGCAATTATCCTCACCTAATTGTAAAAAAATACAGTGAAACCTGCCATAATGGTCACCTTTGGGACCCGAGAAAAGTGACCTTAACAAACAGGCGGCCTTTCTGTTCAGGTTGATTTCTATAGGAAAGGTCATTTTGGGGTTGTGAAATACAAAGGTAGCTGCTCTATAGAGCTGGCCGCTAATACAGGTTTGGCTGTACCATTATTCTGAAACAAAGAATTTCTGCCAGCAGATCGCAAATGAAAATTACAATAAAAGATTACCACATACGACAAGAAACTAGCTGATCGAATGAAGATTTAATCAAAGTCTATAGGAAATTTCACATCTCGAAACAAACGAGATGTCTCGTGCCTCGAGTGAAAATACAGGCTCGAAATAACGATCGCTACTCACCAAGGCAACAGACACATGACACAATAGATGCCTCGTACCTGTGCTGATGCTGCATCTGACTTGGCCTCGTTGTCAGCTGCTATTCGTTGCAATTTCTCCAGCGTGCTAGTAACTGATAGGATTTGTTGCTCTAGCTAAGAACAAGACGAGTATTTCACAGTTAAGGTGTCCAAAAGTTACAGTTAATTATATGTTTGAATCCAATAAATCAGATTACCCTTTATTTCAAATAATCCGATATCCTTCCGTTGCATCCACTGCATCTGTAATGACTGACGCGTGGTCATTGTGAACATGATGTCGTCATTATATAGTCACGTCATCGCAAGAATATGTAGCCATGCCATCTTCTAATTACTCTCTTTGCCGTCTGTACCACGTCGTGTCAACAACTCCGTCTGTCTTGTATTCTACACTGCGTCTCGCGACATAGAGCTCTTGCACCAGCGACCATATGTACTCCTTGGAGCTCTGCCATCTCTTCCTGTCGTGGGACCAGTAACATTGTTTTGCCTCACTTTCATGTGAGCCTCTCTTACATGCAATATATTCTGTAGTGTCTTTACGAATAGACAGTTGTTGGTTGACCGCTGAGCCGATATCATTGCGTTGTCGTTATTGCTTGGATGCGTCACTTTAGAATGAGTAAGCGGGACTCAACAACGTGTCTATCAAAATTAACATAATTAATTATTATGTTATGGAATACCAAAGCCTCCATCTTCGACATCTTGCAGACATCTTTCGGAAATTGCATACGGACGATCATAATTATATTGACTTAATCTGAGAAACTTATAAAACAAATTTGATATCGAAATCATCCAATACGACTATAGACCTATTCCAAGAAGTTGATTCTCATTGATAGATACTCACATTGTTAGATAAAATGCACAGGATATACATTTAAACTATGACAGCTGTGACATAGAGGCGGAAGATGCTCAACAAGTCCTGTGCCTCCGCCCTCACAGATGGCACGACCCTTATGGTGTAAAGTATATCCATAATATCAACCGGGCCATTACTCGAATGAGCTACAGTCCAACATGCCTTAACGACCACCTGTCTTAAGTGACCACCTGTCTTAAGTGATCACCTGTCTTAAGTGACCACCTGTCTTAAGTGACCACCGGTCTCAAGCGACCATCTGTGTTTAGAGAATATCTCCATTGATTCTTTGAGTGGTCGCTCTAGACAGGTTGGGGTTTACTTACCTCTTCGTTCTTATCTTGTTCTTCTGTGAATGCCTTGCTGAGTTCCGAATTCTTTCGTCTTATCCTCGAAATGTCTTGCCTGGAATCAGACGAGAGAAAGAGCCATCACACACAAAAATAGTCTCTAAAACTACGATAGTGTGGATTAACACCTGTGTGAACATACCCAGACTTAACTACTTTCTCAACGTCATTTCTGTTCATATAAAACAAGGAACGCTATCTGTACTACACAGTGTGAACACGATTCACAAAGATTGCATACACAGCGTGAAGAAAGTCGTAGGCCCGGACGATGTTTACAGTGTCATGGGATTTTGCTATTGTAGACTCAAAGAAGGGTTTTGCGAATGTGTGTTGTGTTTTACGCATGTTCAAATGTGTTTTACAAGTCTGTGTTGTGTTTTACGAATTTTCCTACGTGCTTTGCAAATGTTTGTTGTGTTTTACGAATGATGGAATGTGTTGTACGAATGTTCAAATGTGTTTTGCGAATGTGTCAAATGAAATGTGTTTCACGAATGCTGAGTGTCACTGTACTAATTAATGTTCCATTGATGATACAACTCACCGCATTTCGTTTGTAGCTGATTCAAATTTCTGTGCTTGAAGTTTCGATTCTTCTCGCCATCTAGACATTAAATGATCAGAAGACGAAATCAGTCATCACTCATGGAATCCACGCTTCTTCAAATAAATAGCAACATTCTGACGAAGCTGACATCTGTGGTCTCATGTGACACTGTATGTCAGCATGACGTCACATAATTAAAACAATTGCTGCCTGTGACTGCACAGAACTACCACCTGTCTTAAGAGACCACCTTTTTGAACGACCACCTGTCTTGAGCGACCACCTGTGCTAACAGACTGCTTTTATTGGTCATTTCTGCGGTCGCTTAAGACAGGTTTGACTGTATGTCATTTCTTAAAGATAAAAGGCATATACAGTAACAACAGCGTAAAACCTTCTAAGACGTATGAAACAATAGCCTCACTTTGTTCCTATTTTCCTTTGTGCGTTGAGCATGTCACGAAGCTCATCAGCTGTCCTCCTACTGAGGTCCTCGGTTGCGTGAAGACGAGATTCATGGTCTCGCTCTTGCAATTCCAGTTTCTGCTTCAATTGAGCCACCTGACGGACAACACAACGTGAAAATATGTAGAATTGTAAAGACGAAGAAGGAAGCTTGAGCATTCCATAAGTCCATAACATATAGTTATTCGATAGACAGGTTGATGATGTTTGAAATGTTGCTGGTCCCACGACAGGGAGAGATGGCAGAGTTCCAAGGAGTACATATGGTTGTTGGTGCCAGAGCTCTATGTCGTGAGACACAGCGTAGAATACAAGACAGACAGAGCTGTTGACACGACGAAGTACAGACGGGAAAGAGAGTGATTACAAGATGACACCAGCTACATACTCTTACGATTACGTGACTATACAATGACGACATCACGTTCACACTGACCACGCGTCGACCACTACATACTATCCGGTGCTATTTCACGCAATTAAGATTAGGGATTGCGGAGCTGTAAATACTTCAATAACGTCAACTGACACAGGTGAAAGTGCAGGGAAATGAAGAACTGTTAACAAGATCATGCGAGAGATACTCACCTGCTTGGCGCATTGCATTTCGGCGTCGTCACGTGACTGATTGGCAGCCATGACTTCTCGTTTCAGTTGATCGATTTCCTCTATACGTTAAAGAGGAACACCGTAAATGGATAGCAGTTAAAATGGACTAAAAAGCACACGATTCGTTCAAATGAACAATCGCATGTACAAAAATCCAATCGGATAAAGCGGACCATCGCATCTGCAACAATCCGATCGGATAAAATGAACCATCGGATGTACAACAATCTGATCGGATAAAATGAACCATCGCATCTACAACAATCTGATCGGATAAAATGAACCATCGCATCTACAACAATCCGATCGGATAAAATGAACCATAGCAGCTACAGCAATCCGATCGGATAAAATGAACCATTGCATCTACAACAATCCGATCGGATAAAGTTAAGCGGCACGCAACGCAATGGTTCATAAATTGACAGACATAGTGATGAGGCAGCTGCTTTTCACTCGAGAGGATGATCATACATCGTGGAGACACATGATTGCATGTTTAAGCGGCACCTAGCCGAAGCTCAAATGACGTAGGACAGGAAGAGCACGTATGTGTAGCATAATTATTACAGCAGAGCATATGAACATAGAAAATGACGTGCATATATTAACATAATTATACATAGCATAGAAAGTATTCGAAAGCACCAACAGAGATCGCGGGCATTACTTACCGACTAGCTTCAGACGCGACGCCGAAGTTTTCTCTGTTTGGTTTTGCACTGCCGTGATTCGACGTCGCGAGTCCTGGAGCTGAGTTTCCCACGTCGATCGCTCCGACGCATGCCTAAAATGACGATAAAATAACCAATTTTTATGCACCAACAACCAAAGGACGTATAAAGGATATCTGGTCACATTAAGAAAAAAAAAACTGACCGCAAAAGGCACCGGATCGATTATTATCGTAGCGGGATGTAATCCTGCTGGGGCCTGGACTAAATCGTAGTCTAAAACTAAATCTCAAAGATCCTATATACAAATGTTAGTAATTTAGTCCGAACTGGACGTTTTTACTTTTAGTCCCGGTCTACGCTTTAGTCCCTGTCCGTTGACAAGCCCATTGGGTCCTTACTCATGGACCGGGACTAAAGCATAGTTCAGGATTAAATCTCAACTCCCATATATAAATTTTAGTAATTTAGTCCAGACTCAATATGTTTAGTCTCGGACTACGCTTTGGTCTCTGTCCATTAATAATGCATCCCTGGACGTTGTACAGACGACCACCATGTCACGCCATTGGAAAGAAAGTCGTCGAAGTGGATTTTTACCCTGCGGACAGCCAGAAACACCATAGAAAGCGAGAAACACTTCTGTGGTGTAATTCACAGGAAATCGTATGTCTGACTGTCTACGGAAAAAATAAATCCGCGTCGTCGAAAGTGGCAAAGAAAACGCTTCGAACTTGAAAGCAGATCAAAAGACGCGCAGCACTGTAATTTGTTGTCCTTGACTTGATCGCGTTGAAACGAAAACCAAAGGTTCTTATCGTCTGAATGCAGATGGAATGTCACATGTGTAGCAACTTGATAGTCTTATTCCATCCCCTGACTTCATTGCAGCATGGTGCTCCTGCATCTGACGGTATCCCTGTCTTGGACCTTCGTCTCCCGATTATCCAGTGCGAGTTGCTTACCATCATGAACACTGTGCTGGCGGGGGACGAAGCATCAAAATAATGGCGACAGTCGGCAGTCATCACCCTCAGGAAGAATTCATGCAGCATCCTTTCTAGCAGAGAGGTATTTCTCTGAAGTGCACAGCCACTCGTTCAGCAGCCAACAACAAGGTCTTGCATGGACTTTTCGCATCTGTATTTGAGATTAATTAAATTCAAAACTAAGGGAGATCAGGTCGGTTCACCTTTAGTCAGATTCTTCGCGAAAGAATTCTGCTAGAAGGGTGTCGATCGCACCAAAGAACATAGTTGTGATTCGTGACATATATATATAGACTTAACATTTATATTCGTTTTTAATGACCACCTGTTTTAAACGACCACCTGCTTTATTGGCCAATTGCATTAGCGGTCACATTTACCTCCACAAAGCGACCGTCTGCGTCTAAGAGATCCTTGGTTGATCCCTTCGGCGACTACGGGGACAAGTTCAAATTTATTTCAGTTGCATTGAAATTCGCTTCGTACTCAGAAATATACATTCCCAGTAAAGAGGACACCATTTGCAATAACGAAACTGTCTAAATGTAGTTGGACTCTCTAGAGATATCTGACTACATGAATTATCACCTAAACCGGAACCCGATTGATCGGACATACAAGTATATACCTCGTTTCGCTGCGAAGGAGCTTGGTTTGCAAAGCCTCGACATGAAGCAGAGCCTCATCTCTGGACACTTCCACCCTGGCAAGCTGCCGTTGTAAATCATCGTAGTCGTCGCTGGATATTCCGGCGTGCGGATAGCCGGCTTGGTAAAGCTGCAGAGAGTCAAAGGGGAAATAATATTTCAACGAACGCAGAGCAGAGGCAGCTGGAGCACACAGAAAGGCGACCGACCAACGACAAAAAAGCAAGGCCAGACACTTCGACAGACACAAACCAGCCCTTTGAGAACTATTACATCGAACATGAATCTAATACACTTAATTAGCGAACAGGAAGAGAGGTTAACATTTTTCTAATTAAGGAGCGATAACAATCTTTCCAATTGTTTCTTGTCTTTGACAGCTTTCTTGGCTGTCGCAAGCGTGAGAGCAAGATGGGACACATCTTGTTCAACATGAAGAAGGGAGCACATTGCGTTATCCATCCCCTCTCAGCAATATGAAATTAACAATTTCCAATCAAAAGAATTTCGAATAAATGCGTAAATTTGACAACATTCCACGAGATGAACACCAAAGCAAAACCTAAAAATATTTAAAAAGTAGTCTTCATGGTGGTCCAGTTACTATACGTCGTACAACTTTCACGCAACGCAAGGAAGGAAACGTAAGAATTCTATTACAAAAGGCAGGATATGTAAACTAATACGCCTTACAAAGGAAGGAGGGGAGACTCAATCGGCGCGGGATTAGGCCCAGTGCGGAACGACTGTCAGCCAAAACAGTGTGGAAAACTCTAACGGCAACGCACTACAAAGTAAGAACTTTGTGCTTAATGCTCGTCTTCGCTGTGACAACCCGACCTTTTCCAGCTCCCTTTCGACAGATAATTTCTCTCTTGTTGTTCGATCCAATTGAGCTTGTCTTTCCGCACTTTCCTGCAAAATAATCGGTAATTAACGGTAATTAATCAGTATTATTACTGGATAAAGAGAGCAGTTATTCGATCGATTAGAGCAAATTGAACATAGTGTCAATCTTAAAAACAAGGAAGCACAATTAATAACCGAAAAGATATCGGATATTTAATATTTCACATAAAGTGGAATAATCAACCAGATTTAACCATAAACGAGTACAATCGAATCACATGCGTCACCTACTCGCCTGGGAAATGTAATAATAAAATAACCATTAACATAATGATTAATAATCCTCATAATTAGTAATAATCACATTAATTACGAATGACCATCATAAATAGTAACAATCATCATAATTAGTAATAATCATCAAATTAGTAATAATCAGCATAATTAGTAATAATCACCATAATTAGTAATGATCATCATAAATAGTAACAATCATCATAATTAGTAATAATCCTCATAATTAGTAATAGTCATCATAATTAGTAATAATCACCATAATTAGTAATAATCATCATAATTAGTAATAATAATCATAATTAGTACTAATCATCATAATTAGTAATAGTCATCATAATTAGTAAT
>OFHS01001774.1:0-25112 GCA_900245855.1 Calvadosia cruxmelitensis
GGTTTTTGCTGGATATGCAATAGAGCCTGTCTTCGTCAACCCGGACGCGGTAAATGCAATGCCGCATATTGAAAAGGTCGAAACGAGACCTTGGAAATTTTACTTGTTTGCCGCTGGCACTTTCATTGAAAAGAAAGTTGGCCAGTCGATTGAAATCGTGACGAGGGAGAGGGAACTGGCAGTACCACCCGTCATAGAATGCGTCGACAAGATGTCTTTGTCGACATGCGACACAGCCAGTCGCAGAGTTGGTCTCAGTGGCCCTGGACCGCCTGAAGTGGCATTGTAGTAGCTCACGGGAGCACTATCACGAGAACGTGAACATTGAATGGACATTCGGACATGATTCTTAATGTATTCATTTTAGCTTTTGATTTCTCTATTAATTTATCGCGTTAGCTTATTACTATGTTTTAACATTAATCAATTCTGAAGAAGAAGCGAGTGTAGTGCCCTGATTGGCTACCTCGTAATCGTATATGTCACGTGATCGTTGGTGCTGTAATCTTGTGCTATTGTGAAATATATTAGTTCGTGAATCTGCAGCACTCAGCCTGGTTGTGCGTATTATCCCGGTCACTACACACTGACTAACATATCTTTAGAAATATTGGTAGCTTTAGTTAAATTTATCAAAATAAAATATCAAAGTTTCAATTGATATTTTCCCCCGCCAAAAAACTTGCTTTCCCCGACAGGACGATTGACCTTACAGAAATGATGATACTAGCCAAATACGGGACCATTTTATCCGTGCAAAGTACTATCGCCTACCATTTGCAATCAGATTCCTCTGTCTCATTCTGGTTCTTCGTGTGGATGATTGTCTATATTATTATTATTACAAAGAATGACTGAAAGCAAAATGTGTGGATCTATTTGAGCAGAAATAATAAACTTTTGGCTGTGTAACCATCCCAGATAGGCACCCTTTGACAAATGGTGGTTTAGGTCCTCTTGTAGTGTATATAGAAATATAGACCCCATTGTAATGTATATAGGAATATTTTTATCTCCGCCATGAAAATAACTATTGCAGCTTATTGATTCGAGAATAAATGATCATTATGAAGATTGACTCTTAATGAAGATGGCCGTCTGCCACACACACAACACAATATTTTTATTATTCAAAAGCACGTTTTATTGTCAAACCATCGAAGTTAATCTGATTATTGTGACTTGACAATCCGCCATGCGCAGTCCCAATGCATTTTGGTATAAAGTTGAGTTGACCTCTGCCAAAGGTTAAGACGCCACGAAAATGCTTTGTTTGAAACGCAACCAGCCATACTCTTGCCAATGATGGTCAATTTCAGGAATTGTTCCTAGCTGTCAAAATTGTCGATTTTAACTCAAAATCACATGCCAGAAAACACTTGCATCCCGACATGTACCAGGACTGCGCTTCGTCAATTGTGCCAAGAAATTATTATATTTTCTTTCTTCAGATCAAACATATACTTTGCATAACTATCTGACAAATGCATTTCTAATGATCGATATTATTAATCAAATGAAACACATAGTGAGGGATGCCTTGAATACAGTTTTACAAAGTGAGACTTACTTGCATATCTAGACACAGTTCAGCAGTGCTCAGTTCTGAGGGAATCTTTCGCTCATGCCTCAGCAGCTGTTCAAGGACACTTGGACTCAGAAGAGGCTAGGTATCAAACAGCGGAACCAATGTAATTTATCAAATTAATTAAAGACACCTACATAAATACATATAAATAGCTTTCTAATGTGGATCAAACCTGTGTATCAAGAAGAAGGATGCGTTCTTCTGTGATGCCAAGCGAAACACCATTGGTTTGATGACAATTAAGCTCCTAGCAAAGAATTTAAAGTGTAGATACATTTCAACGTTAACCAGCATTACTGAACGAGAGAGAGATACAGCATTGCAGAAGATCAGACTATAAAGGAAAAACGTACTTATCAATTAACATCAACGTGTTTGCTATACTTGGAAAGATTTGATTCATGCTTTTAAGAGCCAAATTTCTTTTGCCTTCTGCACACAGCTGTTATAGAGCAGCTGTTATAACATAAAGATGGCGACAGCTTTTCACAACTGACAAACACAACGTACATTGGGACAGCAACCACCGGTAAGAAGAATATCGCTCCAACAAGTTACTAAATAAAAAATACAGTGAAACCTGTCTATAATGGTCACCTTTGGGACTTGAGATTGACCAGATTGACCAGACTTGAGAAAAATGACCTTCATATACCATAGACAGGTGGCCTTTCTGTCCAGGTTAATTTCTATAGAAAGTATCATTCTGGGGTTATGAAGAGTGACCTTTATACACAGGTGGTAGCTCTATAGAGGTGGCTGCTAACACAGGTTTGACTGTAATTCTATAAACAAATTTATTCTTGTAGAGTTAATTCGTTAAATTCTTCATATTTTCTATCTGCTTAGCAGTCTGTTGCCTAAAACCCATGTCATAATAGACAGAATTTGACTTGTTATTTAGCTGAAGCTGGCTGTGACATCCATGTTTGTTTCAGTGGAGCATCACATATGAATGTCTACAAACTGGAGACATCTGTCAGTGCCAGTAACATGTCACTAACAAACAGAGAGAATTATCGGAACAATTCCCATTCCACTCACATTGTTTTCTTTGGTCTGTGGTTTGAACTTGTAGTCCCTGCAATTGAAAGGAAGGTCATTCAGTAAGTTCGCTTTTAACAGAAAGTTACATTATGCTTAAAAATGGGAACATGACATAAGTTAAAAAACTTATCCTTCAACCTTTTAAATAACCACATCGCAATAGAGAAACCATTTGAGAATAGCTAAACTAGGCATTCATTTCAAAGGATAATCAGCACCACATTTTTTTCATACCAAACCGGCTTTTTCTTCAAAAGGAAAGAGAAATAAACATTGGACAAGAAACAGTTGTTTGAATAACTAGTGCTGTTTGATGTCGTAATTTTCCAATACAATTTCATCTGGTTCTGATATGCTCTCTTTCTGCCTGATGATATGAAAGCTGGATAGATGCATTCTTACATACTTTAAGAATGTAACCTTCAATGTAAAACTCAGTGATGAAAGTGTAGAATAATGTAGCTCAGATTTGCCAAGCAAAGAAGTAAAATGTTTAGGTGTTATGACTGGTGATAAGTTACATTGGCATGGAAATATTAATGGTTTGCATTCTAAACTTAAAAAAAATATTTACTCTATCTTACGCGCACACAGATTTCTCTCTCACCATCATCATCACTTTATTTGTTCATCCTTGCATTTTACTACTCGATACGAGTAGTTGCCACATAAGACATGTTTTATAAAATGGCGAGTACCCATCAGAAATATTTATAAGGTAAAAAATGACTGCATACAGACCTATAGTACATTAATTTACACTTGCAAAACCTGTAGACCTATAATACATTAATTTACACTTGTGTAATAAAATGGAACCTATCAGTACAACTAAGATTACCAGAAAAAACCTGTCCATTCGATACATGTGTTTTGTGAAGTAAAAGGAGAGTTCATGGAATAAATATAAAATCGTTCAAGAACTTCTTCAGCTGCATCTTACTATCACACTCTGAGAACTGTTTGTTTCCTTTCACGGTTGAATTGTATGTGCTGGCAATCAGGCGACAGATAGAATTTTTGCCAAACCTGGTCTTGAAACCTTTCACATACAGATCCTTCCTGCTAGCAGCTCTAGTTTTCCCTTGCACATTCTCAAACAAATCTAGGACACTGTCAGGAGCAATTCGCATCGCCACTTCCCATCCAATAATGGCAGCCGAGTTGTGGCTTCTGTTCCTCATTGTTGAGGTAGGAAGGCCAAGTAACTCAAAGCAGTTCTTGGATGGATGGCATGGTGGCAGTTTCATGATCGATTTAACAGATCGGCAAAAGGATCTGTCGATTCGTTGCTGGAGGGTCTTATTGACTGTTCCCATTAAGACATTGCAATAATCGAAGTGTGGCAAAATCATGGACTTGATGAGGTGGATTTTGGACTTCTTTGGAATAAGTCCGGACATCTGGCAAAGAGCTGAAGTCTTGTAGGCAGCTGTTCGGCATGTGCAGCTGACGTGTGTACTGAAAGACAGATTGTCGTCGAGATACATGCCTAGCAATTTCAGGGATGGTTCAGGTGTTATTATATCCTCCCCTAATTGCATCTGAGGTGATAGCTTCCCGAGTACCATTGACTTTGTTTTGGCTTTGTTCACAATAAGGCCGTTTTCGGAGAACCATTCGGCTAGGGAGGCGAGGTCACTGTTCACTTCGGCAGACAGATTTTCAGCACAGATCCCGTGGTGGTAAATAGTGGTGTCGTTTGCGTACTGCCTGATACTAGAATATCTCATTACCAGATGTATATCGTTGGTAAAGATGTTGAAGAGTATCGGTCCGAGGACACTGCCTTGTGGTACACCGGACGGTACTTGTCACCACTTCGAGTAATTGTTGTCAACACGAACATGTTGGTGCCGACCTGTGAGGTATGAAGAAAAGAGAGATATAGCTGAATGCTTCAAGTTTGCATAGAAGAAGGTTGTGATTGACTTTGTTGAATGCTTTGCTTAGGTCGAGAGCTACGACTGCAACAGTTTCCTTGTTATCTAAGGCTCTGCGTCAGTCTTCCGTTACCTTCAATAGCGCAGAAGAGCAGGAGTGTCCTTTCATGAAGCCGGAGTGCGTTTCTGACCACAGCCTGTGATTAAGCATGTGGTTGTCCAATTGGTTTGTTAGGATTCGCTCAAATATCTTTGATGTTGCAGCAAGCAAGGTGATAGGGCGGTAATTGCTCTCATTGAAGGGGTCTTGTGATTTAAATACAGGTACGACAGCGCCATTTTTTTAATGCTCTGGGAAGGTGTTCTCCTTCATGCACGTCGAGAGGGGTTCTGATATGACACTGTTCTATAACAATGTCGAGAGGGGTTCTGATATGACACTGTTGGCAAACGCTAGAAACCAATTTGGTATTCCGTCTTCCCCTTCCTCTATCCAGCAATCAACTACAAATCTACAATACCATTGTCAAACCACATGTTGATTATTCGATTGTGATTTGGGGTAATAGCACCAAGACCAAATTAATCGAGACGGCTCAAAAGAACTGTCTCGAATGTGTCACAGGTCACAGATGCTACTCTCACGCAGAACCACTTTTCAAGGGCTTACACCTCATAAGTTTAAGACAGATATTGACTAGGTTCAAGGTTCCAGGTTCTATCGCTATTCGTTAGGGAAAAGATTCATGGAAACAAATATTGGCTTATGCAGCATGCACACTGTGGCTTTTACCTTTCCTTATAAACATCGAGTGAGCCATCAGCAATTAATGACATAATGGTTGATTTCCCAGCTCCCTGTAAGCCAACAGTCCCGATAACCATGTAGTCTTGTCGGTCAGACAGAACCTAAAGACAATGGAAACAAAACAACTGATAAAATCAGAAGGATTGATAAACTCGCACATCAGAAAGATCTTCATGGTTAAATTCCTTGAACAGGGGCAAACATAAGTCAGACTATGTCTCTAATTGAACAACGACCAAGCAAGGAAAATCGATCAGAGAAATTACAAAAGAGTTTATTATAAGCCACCATGCATGATAAAGAACAGTAGCAATGGCAACAATGGATCAACAAACTACCACACTCTTGTATTCATGTCTCACATGGCACATTTGCAGCTAGAATTTACCAAGTTTAGAAAAATTATACTTTAGGCTAGAAAAGATCACATATACAGGTTAAAAATAACTTGATTATCATCTCAACGTTCCAACACAAGTCCATACTCCCCTATATTGTAATGCTCAGAATATGACACAATTATATGAAATAAGTGATAAATCGCACGTAAACTAACCTCTAGTGCTTTGTCACTCCACACAAAGTTCTCATTGATAATCTCAATGGAATTGTTAGGAAGTTTGCCGACTTTCGGTATTTTAACATATTGCTGGAAAGATGAATCACGCTGATCTGAAAACAAATCAATCCACCACATTAATGAATGAATGAATGAAGGAATGAAGGAAGGAATGAACAAAGGAATCAATCAATCAAGAGAATCAACTTTGTTCAAAATAAAGCAACATGCAAAACACAATTTTGAAATGAAACACATGCTAAGTACTTGGCCATGATACAACTCCATCATCTCTGCTTTGTATAAGCATCACAAAGCGAAAATAATGAACAAGCATCATTGTGCTAACAAAGCTACTCTATGAAAAGAGAAGAAAAACAAAAAACAACAATACTCATTGTGGAAGGTCATTTATTACAAGATTAAATTTAATATCAGCTCTAACTGCACCAGTATGAATGCGAGACTGTGGCAAAAGTGTGACAAATAAAGTTGAGAATGTTGACTGGAAATTCCGAAGGTGCCAAGTGTGCCTACAATTTCAATTAACGCTGACGGACGCCTTCTTAACAAAAATGACCTAGCAAGGAATGAAATAGCCTTGGACAGCGTCACATGTTGGTCTGATTCAAGACAACCATGACATATATTTGAAATAAAGAAAGCGGTTCCAGACCTTTGTTGCCAACAGAGTTACTGAGATACACAATCTGACAAAGGTAGATCAATGAAGAAATGTGAAGGGACTCCTGAATCCGGCTAACAATGATGGCTGGGTATCAGACCAAGTGCGTTTTCGCTACTGTCTGATCATGATCCAAAATTCCTGTGGCAGCAACAAGGTGCTTGGCAACAACAATCTTTAGTTCCTGCTGCTTATGAAAAACTGTAAGTAAAAACGTTCGTGCCAGCTGGAATGGTCGTGGAAAAATAAACCAGTCACAAAAAAGTGTTAGAGAAATTCAGCTTCTTGGTTCCAGATAAAAAGAGCAGTTGCAATGTAGTATAATGTAAGTCCTACGCGTTAAGGTACCATACATGTCTTGTGAACTTATGCTAGTTTAATTCATCACTATGAATTCAAAACCATGTGAAAACCATGTGAAAACCATGTGAAATGGGAAGCACCATGCGAAAAATCATGTGAATCTTCAAACACCATGTGAAAAACATGTGAAAAACATGTGAATAACATGTGAATAACATGTGAAAAACGTGTGAAAAACGTGTGAAGGGCACTTTTCACATGGTTTTTCACATGATTTTCACATAGATTTCACATGGTATCAGTTCATAGTGCATGTAGGCATGTACTCCATGCTTGAGCCATTTGGCATGTGTAATCTTCAAGACATGCTCTGCCTTGTTTAGCTCTCTCTTTCTCTAGATCTTTATGTTGTCGCATACTTTGAGTTTTGGTTACCCATTTTACGCTTACAAGCGAACAGGCCACGGTTGCGAAACTAATTGCGGTGGACTCGCCTCTCTGCGCTGCGTTCTCGTGCGTTATGATTAAATAGTGAGACTATCGAGCTCGTGTCGACATGGAGGTTCTACAGAGATAGTCTCCATACTATTTACCATCGTGGATTGGTACGCGACGTGAAGCACCCCCGAAGACGTGAAACTGCTTTACCACGCGGAGATAGCCAAAGCAAAGATGGCAGCGGAGTTGACGGAGACAGTAAAACTCTTGCTGAAACAGATGGAGGACGAGCGAGATTTGCGTCGACTCGAAGTTCAAGAACGTGCGGCCGAGAGCGAGGCCCGAGAACGTCAAGAGGAACAGGATTGCCAAGAACGGGAGAACAAAAAGCGCGAACGTGAACAGCTACGACAAAAATGCGGGACGAGCATGAAAAGGTATTACGTGCCTTAGAAAGTTTCAGTGTTACCGAAGCTCGTAAGCCAGTGACGTTAAGTCGGAGACACCTTTTACTTTGTCGAGATTTCGCGAAAAGAATGGAATGTCCATTGAGTTGTGGTTCGAAGTAGTCTTTGATCGGATTTTTGATTGTTCAAATGCGATGGCACACAAACATGAACAAATTCTGAACTATTTGGGGGCCGACAAGAAAGGAACGGAGTCTCAATTAAAAGCCGCCGAGAAACGGGATTACGAAAGTATGCGGGCTAGTATTACACGTATATGGCGTGACCATGGAAGATGCGATATACAAGAATTGACCCAATACCAGCAACAACTGGGACAGAAGCTTGTGAATTTTCATAGCCAATTCATGTGACTACATGAGCGTTGTGAAACTAGAGAAATGCGGGAATCCGCTACCGGCAGACATTTCTTGCATAAAGTCTATGCGTCCAACTTACAGGAGCCCATACGGCGTAAGATGCTTGGCTTTATCCATTCAATGGACCCTGACTCTGTAATTGAGTGGTCAGATCTCTACGAGTGAGCATCGCAGATCGATGTGGAATTTCCAGATATTCGTGCAAATCCGTCCGTGCACCCGCAGCCGTATCGACATCGTTTCGTAGTCTTGGTTGTGGGCGTGGTGGAGAAAGTCCGTCGCGGGGACACGGTAAGAATAATTTTGTTAGTCGTGGTCGTGGTAGCTCGCATGCATGGGTGCCATCGTTGTGGCGAAGACATCACTACGCAGTTGATTGTCCAACAGTTGTTTTTTCCAGTTATTGCTATAATTGTCAGCAGTGGAACCGCCCGCTGAGCAAACGAACCTAATTCGCAGTCGTAAAACCGTGGGTCATGGCCAGCCACGCAATACACATGTGTCCGTCGTAGGCGCTGATCAGTCGCCCACTGTCAGCAGCAGTATGCCCAGCATTAATGTAATGCCAGAGGAATCCACACTTGCTTCAACGCCTAGTCAGGTTAACTTAGTGCACGTCGGTTTCGACACTATTTCATTTCAGCCGAGCGATTATCGCCAGTCGATCGCAGTCGATAACGTCGCCCTAGGCACAATAACTACTGTCACAGAACCTAGGCAATCGCTTGTTCGCCATACGTTTGGGTTAGAATTAAATGATTTACCAGTCGAGGCTTTGTTCGATAGTGGCAGCGAGGCGTCTATTATTACAGCGGAGACTTTAAGTCGTTTGGTTTCTGTTTCACCCGATCTGATAGTAAAACGTTCGCCGTTCCAGCCGAGTACCGCCAATAATTCTTCGCTAAATATTTCCGGCATGGTTAGCGTCACCATTGCAGTAGGACAAAAGGTTAAACGTAACATGAATCTGTTGATTGCTCCCGTGCTACCCCAGCCGATGATTTCTGGGGCTGATTTGTTGCGAGTTTTTGGGGCCACGTTCGTCGATCTCCCAGAGCCTCATCTAACATTAAGTAATTGCGAGGGTGCGATGCCCGTTAGAAGTCTCATTCGCTCGTTTGAGTCAGTAAGCGGACAGAGCGCGGTTCTGTTCTGCTGCGATATTGTTTGTTTGCCACCTCGTAGTCGCACGATTGTGGCAGCTGATATTGTAACAGGTCCGATGCCCACCGGTTCAACTGTGTTATTTTCTTAAAGTGACGATTTATCGTTTGCGTCACAACGTCTGTGCTCCGCTATCGTAAGCTTGCCTGGACGGAGACAGAAAACTGCCCGTCCAACTATTAATTCCCTGGGAGCATGAGGTTATTGTACAGCCGCGTAAGAAACTCGGTAATGTCAAAAGTGTTTGCATTGCGAGCGAAGATGCAACTGACGATATTGCGGCACTCGAGATGCCAACGGTGTCCCGCACAGACTCGGAACACAATGTGCTTGCACGAAAGACGATTTACCAGTCAAAATGAAGTTTGATGAAATTGTTGATTCTCTGAATGACGATGAGAAGGAACGGGTGGTCGATGTTGTATTTAAGCATAAAGACGTGTTCGATCGAGATAAACACGATCTTGGTCACATCCATGACGTCACACATCGAATCAAGACTGGAGAGACGCTGCCCATTCATGTTCGTCGAGGGCGTGTGCCGCGTTCGCAATGGGCGATGGTAGATAAGAGATAAACGCTTGGATGCAATGTTGATTTGCAATTATCAGACAACAGTCTAGATTCTGACGAAACTGTCTACCCTTGTCTAGTTTGTGGAATACCATGGTTCGAAGGAGGACCTAATGTCATTGGATGCGACAAGTGTTACGAATGGTTTCACTTTGATTGCGTTAGACTCCCGAGTGAACCAGATAGTGACACTTGGTATTGTTTTGATTGTCGTAGTTAATTACTTGTCTTATACCATACGTAATGCAAAGATCGCGGTTGATCTTTCTTTTGAAGAGCGCGGATGTGAGGACGAGGTTTGACTCATGCGAGAACGAGGTTTGACTTGTCTCGATCCTTATTATAATCACGTGACTAATCGGTTTGTGTATATATTTGGTTTAGTGTGTAATATTGATTAAAGTTGGTTGACAATACATTGCGATGGACTCGCCTCTCTGGGCTGCATTATCGTGCATTATGATTAAATAGTGAGACTATTGAGCTCGTGTCGACACTTAGGTGACTATGCTGTCAGTTGGCTTGCTGCTATCTTCAGTCAATCACTCTGCACCACTACGATCCTGATGATCTGGAAGATTGCTCGAATTATGCCTCTCCTCAAACCAGGTGCGGATTGCAGTATGTCAATGTCGTATCGATCCATCTCTCTCTTGTCGCCAGTAGCAAAACTACTTGAGCGACTTCTCCTCCCAACATTGAATGAACACTTTACTCCTGCTCTCATCAACATGGCTTTCCCTCCATGTACTCTACACCACAAGCTGTTCAGGAAATCTCCACTGATATTTCCCAAAGATTTAATCAGAGAAAATCACCAAACCGGATTGTTTTAGTTACACTTGATCTCAGCAAAGCCTTTGATTGTGTTTGCATAACTACTTTGACTGACAAAGCAAACGGCACAGCTCTCAACCCCCCGTCGTACAAGCGCTGGTTGCCTGCCTATCTGCGTGGTCGGATTGATAGCACCTTGTCTAATCTTTGCCCTGACTGCAACGACGGACCACATGATGTTAACCATCATTTTCACTGCTCTGTGAAGCCTACAGCTCTATCCCCTATTGACTTATGGGATCAACCAGAGGCAGCAAACGTCCATGTCGATCTCCAAACATAGTGACGAATCACGTTACATTTAATACATTAGTGGCTACACAAACAAACAAACAAACAAACAGATGAGGAGCTGGTTGTGCTCGTGTGTCAACTGAAGCCGAAGTTGCCCGAGATGATGTCGTCTGAGTTGCTGTAAAGCGAAGAATGAGGCAAGATAAAGGACAGAGGAATGATGGATGCCCATATTTCTTTGTAAAAGTCTGAGACAGCTATCAAAAGACACGAGTACAATATTTACAATCATCCAGTTCTAAAAAGTCTTCGAAAACTAAATCAACAAGGCAGAGTGAAAGTTTGATAAACGTGATAAAGTCAATGCGACATAATTCAAATGATTGTAGTTGTAAATTTGAAGTCTTTCAATACCATCAGTATAATAAGTTTGGACAATTTCATATGGGCGTTGTGTATCACTATTAATCCAAAACCATGTGAAAACCATGTGAAAACCATGTGAAATGGGAAGCACCATGCGAAAAACCATGTGAAATTTCAAACACCATGTGAAAAACCACGTGAAAAACCATGTGAAAAACGTGTGAATTAGAAAACAGTGTGAAAAACCATGTGAAAAGGGCACTTTTCACATGGTTTTTCACATGATTTTCACATGGATTTCACATGGTATCAGTTCATAGTGTATCGTAGTGTGGTGGTCTCATCAAGCATTTACGTCAGCATTCAGACTGCCAATCAGCGCCCTCCGTCAGTCGCTACAAAAATGTCTTGTATTTTGTAATTATCAATCTCTCGCAATCTGTACTCTCCAGCCTTCAGACAGGTTGGCTACCCTTCGTCGTATCTACCACAAATATAGACTACAATATCTTCCACTTGCCTATTCATTCGGCAATGCCTCAACTTACATATGCTACATTGGTGACCCCGCAATTTAGACACGACAATCGTAAACCTGGCCCCTGGCATGGCAGTCCCAAGCACCATGGACATTCACTTGGCCCATCGCGCCCGCAACCGTCCACCGCCTGCTACAAGCATGCAATAAATATCGCTCAACTTGTAAAATTCTTTCTGCAGAAGGAATTGAATTGAATTGGATCTGTGTCCAATGTTGTTGTGACATGTGGTTGATGACGTTTGTTATGTCCTTCACATTCGCCTGACCTGCCCACATGTAAATGTTGATTAACACTCTGTAAACTGACGTGGTAATTGTGAAATCGTACTTAATATATAATATTATGCTGTAACGTGACTTAGATAGATAGTTTTTCTAGTGATTACTATGAATCGGACAAGCCTGAGAAATGTATATAGTACACGGTGTCTAATCAGTTATCCTGGTCTTTGCATTTCCATTACATTGGTGTCAGAAGTGGAATTGAATAATTTACAAAAGTGGGGACTAGTCGAAAATATCGATTTTTTTGCAAAAATGCAAATTTTGGAATTCATCAGATCCCATAACTTTCGTCTTCGTAGAATCCGATTTTGGGCAATTTGATGTTATTTTATGTGTAATTGGCTAGAAAAAACGACATTCTGGGAGCCCTACTATAAATTTTTCAGTTCCAAACAGTCGCCATTGGTCGAATCGTTTGAGGAAAACCCTATCCAAACAGCGGACGTTTCTCTTTGCTCCTTCGCTTCGCCATCGAAGCATGACATATCGCTGGAAAGCTCTTGCCTTGAATAATCCGTTGACGTCGTCTGTTTTGATGACGTATGCCTAATTCATAATTAGGGGATTTGTAGAGGCATAAAAACAATGGAATCGCGTCTTCCATTGCATAATTGCTCTTGCGTTGATTCCATTGGCTGGCTGGAGTCGGCAATGATTGGCTGGCATGGGGAAGCAAGCCATGATGGCGGATATAATGTAGCAGCTGATTGCAACCCAATGCTTTGTTTTCTCATCCTTCTTTGTATGATTCTTGCAGATATCTTCGAGTTTTTGACTAGTTTGCTGTCATGGGAATGGTAAAATTTGCCAGCCGCAATGCATTGACTGGATGTCAGTTGAAAAATGCAAATATGTCGTCGTTTGTCGCTCCAACAGCCAGTCGTTAGATGAAACACGGCCTCGACATCAACAGAGGTTTTTGTTGATCAGCGCGATGAAAATAGATTTTTGTGGACTTGACCTCACTCAATTGGAGATATTTACCTTTGCTGAAGTATTCGAGGGTGAAGTCGATGAATTTTTTACCGTTGTGCGCCGATCTTAGCTCAAAAGCTGCTGAGCTGCGTTTGTTGTCCGCTTTGTGTTAGGAATGGAATCGAGTTAGAACTGACCTCTTTCAAGTTGATGCGGTTTTCTCAGCAGGTGAGCTTGAGATGTAATTCCTGCAATGAGCTCTTCGCTTAAGACTACATTATGTATGCGAAGAGTGGAGGCACAACTTCAATAAATCTTCTCTTTAAAGTCAAAAGGAGAACTGTGTTTGCATTCATTGGAATTGGTTGTGGTTATACTGTATTGTGGAAAACATTGGATAAGAAGCCAAATTGCCTCAGCAAGTTGGCCTACCTAAATGCCAAAGCCAAGGTACACTATTAGAGCAAAGAAGGGAGGGTGCTCAAAAGTTCAAAGGAAATAAAAGCATAAATATTGGAAGGTGTTACAGATCAGACTGAAATGGGGGGATGACTGTGCAATGTCGACCGCGCCCAACCACGCCCCAAATAGTGCCAATTGGGTCTATTTTATATGCATTTAACTTCCTGTATGTCTGATAGATGTAGTTATATCATTCTGTGCAATTTGTTCACTGTTTAGGTACCATTCTAAGAAATACTGAGGTTCGAAATGTTTGATTGCATTTTTAGAGACTTTGCATTTTTCGCACAGGAGCAGCACTTAGTGAAAGGAAAACTCGCAGAAATATTTGCATAATTTTAGCACATAAGGTATCATCTGGAAGCTAGGGCTATGGAGCATACAAGTATTTATATGGCATGATGACCAGTTGCTCACAATTTTTAAAGCAGGGCATGAAAATTTGAAAATTGGTCGTAGAAACGGTACTGTACATCTAAAATTTCATTAAAAATAGCACGGAAAAAATATTGAAAATCTATGTGGTCAATTGTATGTAGCAATGCATTGGTATCCCTCTGATACTACAAGTATTGGCCTGAGAGCATTGTCCACAGATATTAACTTCAACTCAGCAAGGCCACTTGTTACCATTGTTCATCTGTTGTCATGACAACGAAAGTCTATTTTTAGAAACTAAATTCATATTCGAGTTTAGCACATCAAGTTGTCTATATGAGTCATTTAACAGATTCCTATGATCAAAACTGTGGAAAATAATTTTTCGACTAGTCCCCCACCTTGTGGAGCGATCCACTTGAACCAGAAACGCAACAATGGAAACCAACAGGAGAATAACTCGATCGGCAACACGGGATATCATTGTGTCAAAGCAGCGACAACGAGAAACCCCGGAGACGACCACAGAGACGACCGCCAGACCAGAACAAACTTGAAAGAAGCAGCAAGACATGATGGCATTGGCAGCCCAGCTCGTAGGGGCCATGCAGAGACCACAAAAGGTAAAAGCACCTACCTCTGAAGGCAAATCAGGTTTCAGGCGATTTCTTGACACATTCAGGGAAATAAAACAGATTAACCGGCGGAGTGACGACGAGGCAGCACTGCAGTTGGGACTTTCTCTGAAGGATTCTGCGAGCCAGTGCGTCGGAGGGCATACTTATGCCGACTTGAAGTAGTCGCTGGTAGCCAGATACGAGCAGACGGAGAAGAAGCTCTGTAAGAACTCAGACATTTGCAGATGCATCGCGGCGACAACATTCATGAAGATGGCAGATGAAGGTGGCTTCAGAAAAGTGTGCCGTGCTGTACCTTGGACGTAGAAATCCTTGCAGCATCTACCCAAAGTAACATGTCCCATTCGTGACCTTGGGGTATACATATATACTGCTGTTTTTAACCCCTGCTTACAAAAGGACACAGACAAACTCGAGCGAGTACAACGAACGTTTACCAGAAGGGTGTTTGGTAGGTGCTTTCGAGGATAGCAAGACGATGGCTACAAGAGCAGAATGTCGCTTCTAGACCTTGATTCCCTTGAGCACCTCCGAATCATAAATGATTTAATTTTATTTTTCAAAGCTGTGACATGTAACTTAAAGATCAGTTTGCCAAGCAACATGACATTATTGTTGCTTACCACGTGTGGGCACGACAACGACAAGTGGTACTATGTACCCAGTGCGTCAATGAACGTTGGACATCACTCCTTTTTCAATCGTGTTGCGCGGTTGAGAAACGATCTGCCGCAAGATGTTGTCGAAGCATCGACTGTCTTTGTGTTTAGAGAAAAACTGAAATTGCTAGACTTTTCAAAATAACAGTTTTATTATTCCGCTTAGTGTAAGCGCACATTCATGTGTCTTCTATTCTTGTAATCTTTTTGTTCATAATTGTTCAAATAAAGACAAGTATCAAACACGTCCGCAAGTTGATTCGTCTCATCAATCAGAAGATGACCAAACAACAGCTCACAGAGGTCACAATTCCGAAGCTAGTTGAAGCGATAGGCGACAAGTGGCTAAGGCGGGAAATTTGTCTCCAACCACCTAAGACATTTACAGAGGCCGTTTGCCGAATTCAGCATTTTAACAACGACATGGGGCATGGAGAGACAAGAGAATTCTGATCAGTAGCATGGAAAGACAGTGACAAACACACAATGAAAAGACAAGTGCAACGACTGGAGGAACACGTGGAAGCGCTAAACATCGGGCTGGCCAACATGGACACGAAAATATCTGAAAGCGCAGCAACAACAGCAACCATATTGGCACATCTGGCAGCCACAATTGACTCATTAGGCAAACGCCTTAATAGGACAAGCTACAAGGGGGTCGTGTGTTACAATTGCCAAGAAGGAACAATTTGCAAGGGGCTGCACTTCGCCACCAGCAGCACAACAATCATCGACAGAAAATGAACACGGTTGACGTTAAAAGACATAACAATGGTCATCAACCACATGTCACAACAACACTAGACAGACATGCAACTACAATGAAGCAACATTACACAAAGGACACATTTAGTGATTCCACTGCAATGGCATCATGAAGTTTGCATTGTGAAAACCACTTGGCTTCACTGTGTCAGATCAGATCATGCCTTAGTTGCATGTCAACTAAACTTGCATCTCTGGCAAATTAGAAAAGGAAAACAGCACATAAAAATTCTTCTCTGGAGCATCTTGCTGCTGTTCTACTGTGCGTCATTGCTTCATAAGCAAGATATTCCAGCACAGGGGTGGCTGTTCACAAACTGACAGCAGTCTGGACCTCGCCTGTCAGCAAAGAGTCAAAGGTGAAGCTGTTCAGAGCATGTATTGAGCCTGTATTCTTTTATGGATCTGAGACTTGGACTGTGACGGCATCTCTCCAGTCTAGCATCGACGCATCAAATCGGCAACTCATTCGTTTGGCACTTGACCGCACGTACCCGAACATCTGCACCAACAAAGACGTAGCAGGGTACACTCAAGGAGCACGACAAATTATCGCTAGGTGCTAGGACATTAGCTACGCCGACCAGAGACACCTCTCGCGACAGTGCTGCGCCATTCAAATCAGCCTCCGCTGAGAAGAGGTGGCGCGCTGAGGAAGACGTATATGTCAAATCTAATGGAAAATGTACATGATTTGGGCTTGGACTTGCGAATCGCCGAAAATCTGGCACAGAATAGAAAGAGTTGGCGTGTTGTTTGTGGCAAACACGATGACCATGGCCGATAATTTTGCAGTCGTGTTATCGTTAGATTATTATTAATTATCCCAGCACGCAACTATTGACATGGGTATAATGCCTATGCTGAATTGGTTATACATGCTGCCCAAGACATCCTACCAACAACAAACCAATCAATCAATCAATCAATCAATCAATCAATCAATCAATCAATCAATCAATCAATCAATCAAAAATATTTGGCTTGGAGGGGCGATAAACTGTCTGCTGTTTTGAATAATGGCTATCTTGATGCTCCTGCTCTGCAATCATCTGGTTGGCAAGCAGCTCATCAGGCAAACAGAAATTACATTATACGCCTTTCAATTCATGGATTTCATCACGTAATTTGTACAAACAAATGCCTCCATGTTCCTAGTGAAGATTGTATTTGTATTGTGTGTGGGCGACCTGCAAGTGATCGCTACCACATCATTCACTGTGACAAAATTGATTCGTATATGAATTTTATCAAAGATCAAGAATGTAACTGAGTATAAAGTATAATGAAATAGCAAGCACTGTATGTATCAATAATAGAAAGTTTACATCGCATTGAGGTGGAAATATATAATCATCATCAATCAATCAATCAATCAATCAATCAATCAATCAATCAATCAATCAATCAATCAATCAATCAATCAATCAATCAATCCTCTCTTTTAAAACCAAAGTAATGAAATTTCGAAGAGGTGGGGCACTTCGAAATTCGGATGTTATATTGTTCGACTTGAAACCCTTGGAGTTTGTGAAGTCATATACTTATCTTGGATTACTACTGCAACAATCTCTTACATTTAATTCACACATCACGTTGAAACTACAAAAATCTATCCTAGTCATCGCCTCTCTCACCAGTTTGGAAAAAGTGTCCGTAGATACAGCCCTGGAGATATTCTACATGAAGATCTTTCCTATTGCTACCTAAGGATTTCAGGTCATCGCTCCTTTACTGAAATCAGCGCAACTTGTATGTTTCGATAGGATCAAAGCCGCATTCCTTAAACGTGCGTTGGGAGCACATGTATCAACGTCCAACACATTAATGTATATTTTTGCAAACACTACAACTTTCGTCAGAGATGTCAAAGATGTGTATAATTCTAATGCTCAAGAAGTGGCTAAATGCATCAATGACAGGAATGTAAAAGTTCACAATCTATTTTCAAATGGATATTGCGACGCTCCTGTTTTAAAAACATCTGGATGGCGCGCTGCAAACCAAGACAATCGACACTACATCGTGCGTCTTTCCATTCATGGCTTTCATCATCACATATGCTGGAATGATCAGTATCACGAGCCTGACAGTCATTGTCTTTGCAAGGAATGTGGAGGTAGTGCAAGTGACCGTTATTATATCATTAAATGCACTGCCATCACTTCTTACACTCGATTTGTCAAAGAAATAGATTAATTTAATTTGGGACATGCTACTTGTTCTGCTGTATAATATTTATCAACTGTACAGTGTGCTGTAATGCCTTTAACTTGTGTTAACTTAGTTCACTGTAATCTATGTATCAACAGTTTACTTCGCAATTGAGGTGGAAATGCATTATCATCGTCAATCAATCAATCAATCAATCAATCAATCAATCAATCAATCGAATATCTGACTTTTGTCGAAGATCTGAGCAATCGTTTCCCTTTCGACATCTGTGCGGCGCAAGACTGCATCACGCAACGGTATCAGAAGGTCCAAACGGTTCTGCACAATGGGTTCTCTGAAGCACCTGCATTGATAACGACTGGATGGCAAGGCCCAAATCAGCCCAATCGTACCTATTTGATTCGCATCTCCATCCATGGCTTCCACCATCTGATCTGTCGGAAGTCGGGATTCCACCATCCAGATGACCAATGCCTCTGCTCGCAGTGTGGTCAGTCAGCTAGCCACCGTTATCACATTATTAACTGTCCGAATATTTCTTCATATACTCGATTTGTCAAACAACGTGAGTAGCGACATCAAATATTTTGGAATGTATCCAAGATTGTATTCATGTAGCCAATAGCGCCAGTATTGAAATAGTACATTTAACAGAGAAGTTTTACCTCGTTTGAGGTGCAAATAAATAAATTATCAATCAATCAACCATTGTACCGTAATTACCGTAATCAACCATTGTACCATTGTACCATTGTACCGTAATTAGTCTAAAAGCATATGCTCAATGTAATCATATATTAAAATCGCTACAGTGAAATGATGCTGACCATTTGCTGAAGGCTTACACAGTATATGTCAGGCCCTTGCTGGAGTACGCCACCACCGTTTTTAGTCCACATTTGCAAAAGTACACCAGGAGAGTTGAAAGAGTTCAACGCTTTTATACCAGGAAAGTGTTTGAGCGATGCTTCCCCGATCTCGGTCATGTGGACTACGAAACTCGTTTACAGGAACTAAATCTGAAGAGTCTGGAGTCCCGACGCATGTTCCTTGATCTTTGCCTGCTATTCAAGTGTCTGCATGGCACAGCCTTTATGAACTTTTGCAACAGCTTAATAGTGCATCCATCTGTCACATGTGGACATAGCTGAAGGCTCCAGCTGTCTGCCGCTAAGTCTGTCACAAGACACTATTTCTTCTCGAATCGTACCATCAGAGTCTGGAACACTCTTCCGCAAGAAGTAGTGGACAGCAAACATATATCTGTTTTTAAGCACCGTTTAAAATGTATTAATTTGTAATGAGGCCCTCAAGGGTCTTCCGTTTAGCATAAGTGCACTCTATGTGCCTTCTATGCGTGTATTCTGTTAGTTCAACTATTTGTTCTAATAAAGACACATACTCAATCAATCAATCAATCAATCAATCAATCAATCAATCAATCAATCAATCAATCAATCAATCAATCAATCAATCAATCAATCAATCAATCAATCAGAACACTTACATTAACTGTGTACTTACGCTCAACTGCACTACACTTTAGATGATAAATGACTATGCTGCTATTGAAGTTCAACAAAGCAAAGTGGAGCTCTTCCTTGCAGTCTTACATTCCACTGAATCCAAGTGCCTGTATGGAGATTTGAGCCAACTTTGTATATTTACTGTCAGGTGCGACAGGAACGCAGTTGTTTATTCGGACCCTAAAGATCAGACGCTTCTGCTAGTAGTAGCGCAAGGAAGTGAGCAAAACCAATGGAATACCATGGCAGATGTATCAGCATCACGAGTGCCAAACATTGAGGAGAGGCAGTGCCTGCACAGCCCTGGCCTTGACTCCAAAAAATAAAGTTATCTTTGGGCTATACCGAAGAAGAAGTTGGAAAGCCACGAAAAAGTGGATGGAGAAACCAAAGGCTTCCAAGCCCTGAAGACCTGTGGTGGTTTTGAATTCATGTCCTGCCAGGAAAACTGCAGAGAACTCACAGTGATAAGCCGGGCTTGGTCTGCAAAGTTATTGAAGGCTGCGAATGGCGGTGGACAAGCAAAAATTTATATTAGGCCAATACAGAAGTCAATTCCAATGATGGAGCAAATAAATGAACAGGAGGATATCACCACAGCTGAATGCACGATATGTGGCAAGACGTTTCCGGTGAGACAGATAAGGACTCACAGGTATAAATGTGATGCAGTTCCGTCTACCGATTCAGACAAAGAAGTGTCATCACTGCCACTGCAACCTCAGGTCTCTCAACAGCAGCTGCCCAAAATTTGGTACCGCAGCAACAGCCGCAGTTAGCTCAGATCACATAAGAACCGCCGATGCAGCATCAGCTACTGCAGCAGCGACGGGCACTACAGGTCATAGACGTAGGTGACGACAAAGACACGAGTTCATTTCAATTGCAGTCGGCCTTGCAAATGGCAACTGAAGAATGCCAAAGGAAGAGAAATCCCAACGCAATAGATGCACTATGTGAATTTAGAAAGTACCTTGCTTGCGGCAGGCCAAGAGCGAATCCCTGGAAAACCTATTCTTCACTCTGGAGCTGCAGTTTTATGGAGAGATGAGCCTTATGTCACGCATAGATTTCTCCCACAGTCTGATAATTAGCAAATATCCTAATGTCTGAGTAATTATTATTTGGACGAATTGGATTTGACAGGTAGCACTTGATTTTGGTGGACCAAGGAAGGAATACTACCTGATAATCCTTTGTGAGCTTAAAGCTCAGTATTTTGAACACAGAATGAAGGAGGAAAAGTCTACATACTACAAATGAATTGAGATTGTCACAGGTATGCAACTACTAGAGTTATCCTTCCATGTTGTCAACATGTTCAAATGCTCGGCAATTATTACTTAAGTAAGGAATCATGTTCAATAGTTTTAAGTACATGTTAGTATTCCATTCAGAAGTGCAGTGATCGCATCCTTCAAGCAGATTGATTATTATAAATACATTGTAGAGCACCTCAACTCAATACTGCTCAAGCGATGTACACAAGGAAAATACGGTGCTGAGAGCTCGTTCGCCCGTGGTGAAGATTGGATTCAAGAAATTAATCGGACAGATCGCCAAGCTGTGCTTTCTCAAAAGCTCACAGTCGTCACTGCAGTTCACACTATGAACTGATACCATGTGAAATCTATGTGAAAATCATGTGAAAAACCATGTGAAAAGTGCCCTTTTCACATGGTTTTTCACACTGTTTTCTAATTCACACGTTTTTCACATGGTTTTTCACATGGTGTTTGAAAATTCACATGGTTTTTCGCATGGTGCTTCCCATTTCACATGGTTTTCACATGGTTTTCACATGGTTTTGGATTCATAGTGTCAGTCACATGGGGGACCATGTTAGCGATCAGACTGATCATCATGAAAAAATTGACAATTACGTCGCCTTGCTAAGGCTTCTATTTGCGTGGTTTGTTTAATTCTTAGCCATAAGAAGACTAAATTAAACAAACGTAATGAATGTCCACAAGCCCTAACAAATAATATTCTTCAAACAAGAAAGCAACACAATATTGCAACATATTAAGTTCACTTTCAAGAGGACAATGTAAACAGTGTTTAATGAAGTACTTGTAAAGTTATATGTGTCTGTCACTGTCAAAATCAGATAATTTTGGTTAAGATACTAGTTAAAAGTTGAAACGACACGTAGAAACTAACCGAGTAATCGTATAGCATGCTGTTAAGATCGACTGGAATACAATACGGAAAAATGGTAAGCATCTTGCATTTCCTGCCATTTCTTTGTGCAACTATGAATACTAACTACTGAGACTTATCAACTCGCCATTTCTAAAAATGATCATCACTGTTTGTCACATGAGCTTTCTGAAATAGGCAATATTTTATTATGCCATTACACCATTGTACCTTTGTACCTCTTCTCCAATATCTGCAGGGCTGAGTACATCCCAAGATGGAAAGTTACCAAGGCTACTGCCTCCTGTATCTATACACAAAGTGCTTGGCAAAGATGATCTAGAGGAGCGCTCTCTGCAGCAGATGAGGAAAGAGTTCCAAGAGGTTGGGATTTACCAGGTAAGCCAACACAATGTTAAATGCCACAATATGGTCTGTGGATATTACTGTTTAAATGCTGAGCCCTACTAAATCTCGCACAATCGTTGTGATGTACAGACTAATAGCCATGGATCCTTAGCTCAACATATGTCATCTGCAAGCCATTAATGTAGCTTTTTACTCTTTCAGATATATGGATTCTTTCCAGTGGTGAAGGAGTTCTTCTTGCCCATTGCAAACGTCTTGACAATGAGGGCACTCGTTGAACTCTTAAAGCCTCAATTCAGCCCCGCAGGTTCAAATCGAAAACCTGCTGCAAAACGACGGTCAAAGGATGACCTATTGGAGATTTCGAAGTCCACTGAATTTAAAATTATCTTAGAGGGTGTTGTTGTGGAGGGAATAACAGAAAAGCTAACTGCCAGCCTATCCAAAGTTGATTGCCAACAAGGCCTTGCTTCGACATGGAGAGCAAATCAAAACCCAAGATGAGGAAATTGCAAAAACTGAAATCGTCTGTTGAGTCCAACAAAAGAGTAGCGAAACAAAATTCCCTTCGGTTGAATGGCATTGATGCAGACAGTGATGTCTATGGAAGAGTTCACGGCGACGTCGGGATGGTCAGATCGTTGGAAGACGAGATATAACATTGTCTTCAAACAAGCCCACAGAGAAAAGCGAGACCCAGACACATCATCTGCTGGACGGTGGATCAAGGAAACTCTGCCACAGATCATGGCACGGTATACAGCCCTGCTGATATTTACAATGCTGACGAAACCCGGGTTGTACTATCGGGCCATTCCAACAGGGTCCATGTTTTCAAGACAGACCAGCTGTCCAGAGGTAAAGTCTCCAAAGACCGAGTTACAGTCATGTTTTGTGTGAATATGGCTGGTGAAAAAGGTCCCTGTTAGTGATAGGCAAATCGAAGCAGCCAAGATATGGTAAGCTTGCCGTGCCAATACACAACCAGCAGCAGCGCATGAATGACAACCACGCTGCTGGAAACGTGATTGAGAGAGTGGGAGAAAGATCTTAAACTGGCCAGGAGAAAGATCGCATTGATTGTGGACAATTGCTCCGCTCATACTGACATCCAGCTGCCACACATTGAGCTGATATTTCTTCCGCCCAATGTGACATCCCTTATTCAGCCATGCGATCAAGGTATTATTCGATTGCTGAAATCCCACTATCGAAAGGCAATTGTCAACAAAATTTTAGCCATAATGGAAGCTGCTGAGGATGAGCTGACAGCAGATATGCTCGCCAAGAAGCTGGACTTGCTGACTGCAATTATTGCCTTAACTGATGCATAGAGAGCTGTCATGGAGGAAACTGTAAATAATTGTTTCAGAAAGGCATTGTTTGCCGCAGACGGAGCAGACTGTAGTGACAATGAGCTTGAAGAGTCACAACCGACTAAACTTCCTTCGACCCTAACTGAGGCAGAATTTGAAGATTTCTTGCTTTTGGACAACAACCTTGATTGCACAGAGCAACTGGACAATGAGCAAATCATCGATGACATCAGACAGGCGAAAGAGGATGCGACACATGCAGACACCGTCCCCAAAGAGGACGATGCAAACAAACTCATACCAACGGTCTCCGCAACAACAGCTTTGACTTCACTACAGAGCTTGAAGCATGTTCTTGCTCAGAATGACACCTGTCGACTGAACGAACTGTCGAAGGTAGACCGATCTGTAGAATATACCATCGTTGCCAAGACAAGCACCAAGCAACAGAGCCTTCTGCGGTGTATTTTTAATGTTTTAGGCTGTATTTAAGTGTGCGCATACTGTATGGACTATGGTCATTGAGTTTTTATTGTATTTTTACCTGTTGATCAATTTGTGTAGTCTATTTCTGTTTTTTTTTTGTCTTCCTGGTGTTGAACAATCAATGACAAATGAGGTTTGGACTTTATTTTTGGGCAACTTAAAGGGTTAATGCGATAGCCATGGCCATTTAAGATATACCCGCAGAATTCAACTTCGGAAACGGCAAATTGGCATTTTGATTTTACGATCTAAACTCAGTTATTGTCACGACTCCGTTAAGATCACATTTTGTCCTTCACCGACACCGTGATATTAACCGAGTTACACTGTATTGTCACTGGAGCAGATGCGTGCTGCTCCGAAAAATAACGATTTAGAACTCATGCGTCGTACTTTTATGAAAAGATTTTGCCTGCTACCCTTTATTTGTGACGGAAAACATTTTTGAAAGCTGGAACTTCAGGTTGTCGCATTTCACTTTACACATTCACCGTTTTGCACCACCTCACTTGCCGCATTGTCCTGCTTTTGACTTTGCTGTTGCACTTGCAGGAATTGGATGTTTGTTCTTCGAAAAGGCTTTTGGTTTCAAGCTTTGGACAAGCCTGTTTTGTCAGGTTTATCTTGGCCTTGCCAAGGGCCTTGCGAGATCGGATTACAGTGTTGAAATTCTGCAGCATGCTGTGCACGCTTTTGATCAAGACTTAGAGAAATATGTCTGCAGCTTGTTTCAAAAGAACTTGAACTAGGCTGTCTCCGTCTGTCTCATCTACCTTCGTGAAAACTGAAAACTATGCTCCTGGTATTAGAGTTGCATGACCAACAACAGGAATTATCCCTTTGGTTTATTATTATTTCCGTTATTTGCTTTCTGTAATATGAGATTGTTACGAGTACATAAACGATAGAGAGGCCACGTGTAATGGAGGTCAATGCGTGTCGTGGCCCACGTTAGTTGATAATCGGCTGAGGTGCATAGAGCACGTGAATAAAGTTTTGTTACTGTTTTTAATACATCCGTGTCCTTGGTTGCTTAATATTCGGCACAAGCAAAACATGGCGCTACGAGAAATTGAGTTTCTGGCCCCGAAAGCCTTGGCCGGAACGTCGCTTCCAGAAGAATGGAAGATTTTCAAACGGG